>OX465281.1:134430078-134476090 GCA_949987705.1 Thereva unica
TAAATAATATAAAAATGAATCGCTAAATGTGTTGCTAAGCGCAAAACTCGAGAACGGCTGGACCTATTGGACTAATTTTTTTTTTTCGAATATTCGTTGAAGTACGAGGATGGTTCTTACGGAGAGAAAAATTAAGAAAATTGCCTGAAAAAACAAAAAAAAAACACTCCTCTATATTCCCATACAAAAGATTCGTAATAATACTTAAAAGTGAATTTGTACTTTAATAGCATACCATAACATTTAAATGTTAGTGGAGGGGTTCCGTGAAAGCAAAACAATTGAGTGACATTAGTATCGTATAGATATTAATGGCAATATTTGTCAATATTTATACGATGGTAACTTTGAATCATTGTTTTGTGTGTAATCGATGTTTTGGCGGGGTACCACTTTCTTCACAACCCCCTCGACATGGGTATCAAATGAAAAGCTATGATAAGTAGAATACAATAAGCAATGTAGTATACAAAATATACCTTTAGATCCATGGCGGCCATCTTAAGAGGCCGGATTACCACTTCCTTCACAACCCCCTCAACATGGGTATCAAATGAAAGAGTGTGATAAGTAGAACGCAATAAGCAGTGTGGTATACTCAATATACGTTAGATCCATGGCGGCCTCTCAAGAGGCCGGATTACCACTTTCTTCACAACACCTCGACATGGGTATCAAATGAAAGGGTATGATAATAGAATACAATAAACAATAAAGTAAAATCAGTCCATGGCGGACATCTCAAGAGGGCAGATTACCACTTTTTGATATCCCACTCGACATAGGTATCAAATGAAAGGGTATGATAAGTAGAATACAATAAGCAATGTATTATACAAAATATACCTTTAGATCCATGGCGGCCGTCTGAAGAGGCTGGGTTACCACTTCCTTCACAACCCGCTCAACATGGGTATCAAATGAAAGGGTATGATAACTAGAATACAGGAAGCAATGTAGTATACAAGATATACCTTTAGATCCATGGCGGCCATCTCAAGAGGCCGGATTACCACTTCCTTCACAACCCCCTCAACATGGGTATCAAATGAAAGGGTATGATAAGTAGAACGCAATAAGCAATGTAGTATACTCAATATACGTTAGATCCATGGCGGCCTCTCAAGAGGCCGGATTACCACTTTCTTCACAACCACCTCGACATGGGTATCAAATGAAAGGGTATGATAATAGAATACAATAAACAATAAAGTCAACTTAGTCCATGGCGGCCATCTCAAGAGGGCGGATTACCAACTTTTTGATATCCCACTCGACATAGGTATCAAATGAAAGGGTATGATAAGTAGAATACAATAAGCAATGAACCGCAATATACCGATCCATGGCTACCGTCGCAAGACCCATGTTCTTTGAGACACTTCATCTGTGTAAAATTGATATCTCGAAAAATACTAAGTCGGTGGGTGGTTTTATTGTTTACTATTGGCTTATGGGTGCAGCGAGGCGTACCGGGTCCCAGCTAGTATATATATATATATATATATATATATATATATATATATATATATATATATATATATACTAGCCAAAACCCACGTGCGTTGCAACGCCTTTCAATAAAATAAGATTATGGGGACACAGGCTGCGATAGGAAAAAGCTATAGTGAAAAAAGAACAAATCTGGGAAAATTGATTTTGGGAGATGACCGCCATGGACCAAATGATAATGAGTATACTATATTGCCTATGGTATTCTACTTATCATACTCTTTCAATTGATACCCATGTCGAAGGGGTTGTGAAGAATATATTAATCCGGGCGGATGATCATTTTCTTCACTACCCCCTCTGAATAGAATTCTTTTATTCTATGTAGTGATCGAAGGCACTTGTTACCTTGATCTTGATGTTTGTGTAGGCGGATACCGATACACTTTAAAATGTAACCTGTGTAAATAATGTTTTTGTAAATCGTAGGCTCTTGATACCTAGATTTTGGTGATTGTATGACCGGCTCTTGATACCGGCACACGAGAAACAAATTGTTGATTAAGGCAAATTAAATTCTGATTTTAAATGTTTACTCAGAGAAGTCTGTTGACTGAATGAATTTATTTTAATTTAACCAAAAGCTTTACACATTAAAATACTTAGAACTAGATAAAATTTTAACTTAATAGCGAAAAATAATTTGCTGATTATGAATTTAAAAATGAGTACAAAAATAAAGAAAAAACAAAACAAGAAGACAAGATTCCAGGCTTGCTCAGAATGCGAGCGTCAAATTTCGTCTGGAAATTTGTCTTCTGTCTTACAGCTGCTGATAAGCCTTGTGCTTATTATGTATATTATGCTAACTTAACTGCTGACTTAGGTTAAAGAATTCTTAAGATTTTTTTAAGAATGCGAACATTCTCCCCGCCTTGAATGTACATTCAAACTTGAGGGACGGAAAATGATGATCTGGATACAACTTCTTCTGGAACTTCTGGATCCTCTGACTCCTGTGTGGTCCTTATTGCAGCGTCTTTCTTCCTTGTCATGCAGATCGATCGATATTTCCATATGATGAACCCAAAAATTAATGCCGTGAAGATTAGTCCTGTATATCCAACGGCAAATTGATGGTAATCATGTGGTTGAATTTTGTTTGGTAATTGGGTTTGCAGGTTGAATAGATCCCTCCTCAGGTTCTCTAGCTCCCTTATCTGAGATGATACATGTTTTGAGATATTTTTTGAGGTGATCAGGACAGTTGGACTAAGATCTTCAGGTGTTATCATGTCCGTGAGGTTCCCCGATGGTAAGTAGGATCGTCTGAAGCTTGATGGATAGATGTTGTGTGATTGAATAGTTAAAAATTGTTGTTTGATGACGCATTTTGATTGGATTGTAATTCGACCGGCCCCCATAAGAGTATATTGAGTGACGTTGGTTCCACAAACCACATTGATGGCTGATGGTTGAAGAACTGAATAAATCCATTGGTTGGGGGTGTGCAGTTGGATCCAGTGAGGTCCAGGGCCTAGATTCATGACTTCACACATTGATGGATGAGGAGCCTGATTAAAATAACTTATTTCGCAGGCGCCAACATTCGAGCCTTTATGAAACATGGGCTTTCTTTGTTCACAGATGTAGTTATCATGAACGACTGATACGCAAGTTGAGAGATCATCCATCAAATAATATTGATCTCTGTGGAGGTTTATGATGAAAAAGTTCGCTGACGGTTTCACTGCTATAAATGTGTTGTTCACAGGAACTGGAACTGGAGTTAATTTGTAGAGTTCGAAGTCTTCTAAAGCTAGAAGTGGTAGCTTGAATTGGAAAATTATATAATTGATGGTGGGCCGACCTTCAATGGTCATCAGGTTGTACAGTTTTAGCATGTCATCTTGGAATTGTGGCATCTTCAGTGATGAAGGCAGCATACTCTTGATTTTTATCACTTCTTCTCTGAGTTGCCGTGGTGATATCAGTTGTGGATTTATCTTGCCATGTTGAGTGTCAGCGAGAACATTCATGATGTCGCCTTGTGCCTTCTGATACTTAGAAAGTGCCAAGAATAGTTGCATGCTCAGCATTATGAATAATTGATGTATTTTACTGTTGCGGTTTTCCTCATGAACCTTATTGACTTGCTCGGAAAGTTTATTTAAATGATTTTCTAATTGCCCAAAATGTTTTTCTATTGTTTCACTGTCGTGCTTCATCAGGTTCATGGTTGCATCGATGATGGTTGTTTGATTTTTAATCAAGTGAAGCAGATGATCTTCATTTCCCTGAATATTCTCAATGGTCTGTGCCATATGTTCTGCGTACTCTGAGTCTAGGATGCCAAACAGAGAGTTTGCCACGTTCCCTATGATGTTTATGGCCCCTCTTTTGACACGCTGACCTTGCTGTGTAGGCAACAGGATCTCATTGTTGTCCACCATTTCATTAAGAAGTGCCTTAATGTTGTCAAGAATTCGTAAACAAGGTCCTTGATCCGCCATCATGCTACATAACTTGTCGAGGGTTTGTGTACAGTTTGTAATGTACGCATATTCTTTCCAATAGGGTCCCATGTCGTAGTAGAGCACAAGATTCCATTTGCTTGTCATTGTATTGGCGATTCCTAGATTTTCGAAGAAAATTCCAGGCCGAGATGTGAATGGGCTGACATCAATTGGTGAACTTGTTGCAGATGGAAGAAACACGCTGGTTAGCAGTAATGTCACCACTGCTGCTCCTAATGATAGTCGTTGTCTTTTCCTTGGAGTGTTTCTTAGGCTATTCGACCCGGTGGTTGCGTCGATGCTCACAGGCTTGTGGACAATGGTAGTTGGGTTGGAATTTGCTCCAGCTAGGGAGTCCAAGTTTTCGGCGATTTGATTAACCTCCTCGGATGCATCGTTTGTGTGGAGCTCTTCAATTGGAAGAGGTGCTATCTTGTGGACAGCTCTTCTCAGTACGCCGGAGGCTGTGCGTACGTCCACGACATTTGCAAGGCCGTCAGCTCCCTTGATACTGTTAATTATCCTCCCAAGTGGCCATTTTAACGGTGGAGTGTTGTCCTCCTTAAGGATGACCATCGTTCCTGGTTGGATATTTTGAACCTTATTTTTCCATTTATACCGTTGCTGCAGGTGATTCAAATATTCTAGTGACCAGCGTCGCCAGAACTCGCCTTTTATGTAAGCAATGAGTTTCCATCGGGACAGAAGATTACCTCTCAATGGTTCCACATCAGCATCAATTGGAGTGGTCAAGGGTTCTCCTATCAGGAAGTGGGCAGGAGTGATTGCTGTCAAGTCATTCGGATTGCTGGACATCGGCGTTAGTGGTCTAGAATTTAGTATTGCTTCTGCTTCTACAACGGCTGTTTCTAATTCTTCGTGAGTTAATGAGGCAGATAATAACGTCTTTTGTAGCAAATGTTTGGCAGATTTCACTGTGGCCTCCCATAAGCCGCCAAAGTGTGGAGCTCTAGGAGGTATGAACTTGAATTCTATGCCTCTTGAAGTGCAAGAGGATGCAATGTTTTCTTGGGTTGCCTTTGATTCCAACATTTTCTTTATTTCCTCTAATTGATTCCTTGCTCCAATAAAGTTTGAGCCATTGTCGCAGTAGATGGTCTTACAGTGGCCACGACGTCCAATGAATCGTTTCAGTGCCCAGATAAATCCTTGTGTGGAAAGATCGGTAACCACTTCCAAATGGGAGGCCTTGGTCGCAAAGCAGCAGAACACTGCTATATATGCCTTCATTGGTCTCTTTCCCCTTATCTTGAAGTGTACCCATACAGGGCCACAAAAGTCAATGCCAGTGTTTGCAAATGGCCTTGCAGGTTCAACTCGATCTCGGGGAAGATTTCCCATAAGCTGATTTGACAGTTTAGGTTTGGCTCGTGCACACTGCACGCAGTGTTGGACTACTGACCTGGTCAGGATCTTTCCTTTGATTGGCCAATAAGTTTGTCGTACTATTGACAACAATGTTTGTGCCCCACGTGCAGATTTTCCTTGTGCATTTCGTTGATTAGTAATTTTGTCAATGGATGAGAATACGGTAAAAGCATTGGGTGCTTAGCGTTGTAAGGCAACGATGATTGTTCTAATCTGCCCCCACTCTTATTATTCCTTTATGATCGAGAAATGGTGTGAGAGTGCTGATGGCACTAGTTTTTGCTACTTCTCCAAATCTTTCCAAGAAGCTGATGTCTTCCTTGAACTCTTCTTGTTGCATACATCTTATAATTAGAACCAGAGCAGCATCCATTTCGTGTTTGCTCAGCCAAGTATGAGTTGTGGTTGCCTTGCCTTTGCTATTACTTATGAAGCGTAATATATATCCGACAACTCTCTGGAGTCTCTTAAAGGAGTTTTGATGATCAATTGTCGTGATTATATTAGTAGAACTCTGAGTGGTGGTTGCTGCGAAGGCTACCTTCCTTCGTTCACTATCATCTTCAACGCGTTTTTTGATGTACGGTGGCGGCCAAGACATCTCAGATCCATGAAGAAATATTGGTCCATAAAACCACAGATTGCACGATGCGAGTTTTTCAGGTATGATTCCCCTTGATAGGACATCAGCTGGATTCTGGTTTGATGTAACATGCCTCCATTGATCCGACGACGTCAGTTGTTGAATGGATGACACTCTATTTGCCACGAATGTGTGGAATGATGAGGATTGCGAATTGATCCAGTGCAGGACAATTTCGGAATCTGTCCATAAGTAAACAGAATTGTGCTTGATATTTAAATCCTTAGAAATGCGAGCAGCCAGTTCAGCTGCTAATTTAGCTGCGCAGAGCTCTAAACGTGGTAGGGTTATTTGCTTCGTTGGTGCGACCCGTGATTTGGCACACAATAGTCGTACTGTGATGATGTTGGTTTTATCTACCGATTTTACGTAAACGGCTGCTCCATATGCCTTTTCGGAGGCGTCTGCAAAGATATGAAATTGGTATGATTTTGGAATTCTGTGATTGAAGATGTGACGTTCAAATTTGATGTTGTTTAATGCAGCTAGCCCATCACGAAAATTGATCCAGTAAGTGTACATTTCTTGAGGGAGAGCAGCATCCCAATCTAGTTTTATAGACCAAAGCCTCTGCAGGAATAGCTTTGCGAGAACAATTACTGGTGCCATTATTCCTAATGGGTCGAAGCACCGAGCAATGTCAGAATAGGCGGTTCTCTTCGTTATCCGGTCATGTTTCTTCGTTGATGTTCTAATGGAAAATTGGTCGGATTTTGGTAACCAAGTTAACCCAATCGTCTTGATCGAGTCTTCGTCCTTGCTGTCAAAGTCCAGCTCCAATTCCTGATCCCTTGGATCGATGTTTTGTAGTAACCGTGGGCTGTTGGCGCACCACTTTCTCAATGTCATGCCTGCTGACTTAAGGATCGTTTGTATTTGTGCTTGGATTTCAACAGCTGTGCTTATGTTATCTGAACCAGTGAGGACGTCGTCCACATAGAAGTCACGCTTTAGCACCTCTGCTCCTAGTGGGTACTGCTCCTTCGTTTCGTCTGCTAACCTTTGTAAAGATTTTGTTGCCAGGTATGGGGCGCTTGTTGTGCCGTATGTGACAGTAGTTAATTGGAAGCATTTGATACGTTGCTCTGGGTCACTTCTCCACCAAATCAATTGATATCGCTGATCTTCTTCGTTCACCCGTATTTGGCGATACATCTTTTGTATATCTGAGGTGAACACATATCGGGGCATTCGAAATCTGAGCAGATGGGAGAAGACGTCGTCTTGCACCGTTGGTCCAGTTGAAAGGAGGTCGTTAAGTGAAATGTTTGTCGAAGTTTTCGCTGAACCGTCGAATACGACTCGTAGTTTCGTCGTAGTGCTGTCAGGCTTTGAAACGCAGTGGTGGGGCAAGAAAAAGTACGGCTTTTCTATTTCATTGAAGTTGATTTCCTTCATATGCCCGAGCTGCATGTACTCGTTCCTGAAATTGACATATTGCTCCTCAAATCGTCATGCCTCGCTAATCTTCGTTCCACTGACATAAATCGTTGAAATGCGATGTCCTTTGATTCACCAAGCGAAGTCGGCTCACCCTGGAACGGTAATCTAACAATGAATCTGCCATCTTCATCTCTGGTAGTTGTCCGATCGAAGAAAGCCTCACATCTTCGCTCTGCTGCGGTCAGATTGGTCTGTTCAATTGGAGTTTCTAGTCGCCAAAATTTTTCAATTTGTGTGTCCAGCGCTTCATCTTCACTACATATACCGCATACTGCTGAACTTTCGGTTCCTTGTTGGGACCCACCACCTACTACCCAACCAAAAACTGTATTTTGAAGGACCGGTAGATTGTCTCCTAACGTGATCTGGCCAACGCATAGCAATGAGTAGAACAATTCTGCACCAATCAATAAGTCAATTGAATCTGAACAGTTAAATCTTGGATCGGCGAGTTGTATATTTCTAGGTAGCGGCCATGCTGAAATGTCTATTTCCTGTGCTGGTTGAGGAGAGGTGATTTCTGGCAAAATGTGTACCAATAGTCGACATGAGAAATTATTTATCTTGGATTCAATGGTGAGGTTGATGTGACGTCGCGAAGGCTGTCGTTGCCTGTTAATTCCTTCAATAGTCATGGATGCTGGCGTTCCTGTAAAGCCCAATATCCCTGCCATTTTTTCGGTAATAATGTTAGGTTGCGATCCATTGTCCAATATGGCTCGGGCTTCTACAACGTTGCCGCTGCTCGCGATTAGATTGACTCTGACTGTACTCAATAGCACCTGCTTATTTGTGGTATGGTGTGCCTTTGCTGTCAAGGATATTGGGTCAGCTAATGGTTTAACTAACTGTTGACTGTTGGTGACAACTCTCTGTGTTAAATCTAGTTTACTCGGATTTGGTCCTGCAATCTCTGGCTTTGTTTGTATGTGGAGCAAAGTATTGTGAGGCTTGTTGCAGTCTCTACATCTCCTTGACGATGGACACTGGTTTACTGTATGTCCTGACCTTAGGCAGTTTATGCAGGCCTTGATGGCCTTGATGAGGCTGTATCTTTTTGAAGGCGAAGCTTGTAGAAAGGTTGAACAGTTGAACACTTGATGATTACCCTTGCATGTTGGGCATTTCACGTCTGCGGTGACAGTGGTTGTTAGTGATCTTGCCTGTGGTCTTCTTATAGCTTCCTCTGAAGTTTTGCCTTTTGCGCCAAGAGCTTCCAAAGATTGGAAGCGATTCTCTAGAAATCGGAGGAATTCCTTCAGAGACTGCAGCGCCCTAGGGTCCTTTAGTGACTGCTCCCACAATGTGTGGGTGTTTTTGTCTATTTTCCTTATGAGAATGTGGAGTAATAGTGGATCCCATTGGTCTGTAGCAATCCCGAGAGCGGATAGAGCGAGGAGACATTCGTGCGTAGTGTCATGCATGGTCCTGATTGCGTGGGCTGATTCGTGGTTGATCTGGCACTGCCCTAGTAGCTTATTGAGGAGTGCGGTGACGAGTAGACGGATGTTCTCGTATCTCTCATTTATTATCCTCCAAGCCGTAGCGTAATTTGCGTCAGAGGTAGTTAGATGTCTTACTAGTCTTTCCGCCTCTCCGCACAAACTTGTTTTCAAATACCAGATTTTCTGGCAATCCGCAATCGGCTGGTTATGAACGAGCTCAGTAAAGAGGTCCCGAAATTGCCGCCACTTCAGATAGTCTCCGTCAAATTTGCTAAGTATTATCTTGGGCAATTTCATTGATGGAACGATGGAACTGGTTTCAATTGGCGGATTGATGCTTCTTGGAATGCTGCTCCCTTTATATCTGGATGCCTCGTGCAGTTGAATGAGATTGTAATGCACTTGTTCCTCCAGATTGAAGTAGGTATCTTCTTCATAGCCGAATGTGTCAGGCTGTTCTGTTGATTCCCAAACTACGTGATGGAGATGCTGTATTTGAGACCAATATTGCTCAATTGCCTTGATTTTTATTTGAAGGAAGCCCTCTGATTGTTCCCTAAGAGGAGCTGGAAGTCCATTGAGTAGTCGTTCGAGGCTGTTTATCAGCGATCGCTGCCTTCGGATAGTACCATTGATGTCAGTACCATGTTGATCCGAGTCTTCTACCTTGGATGGACGATAACATCTCTTTGGTATTGCACCCATGAGGGATTTCTCGCCATCTGTGTTAGCTGTGGTAAACTCCTTAGTGGGTCCTCGTGTTAATGACATTGCGCCTGTAGTTTTGTCCTGAGTTCCTTGAGTATTGATTATAGCACTCGGTAAATTTGTTGCTTCTCCCTGTGTGGCTGTGGTAGCTGGGGATGGTTGTGTTGCGGTCTCCCCTGGTAATTGTGATAGGTCCAAGGAATTCAATCTTGCGTGAATGTCCTGCTGCACATCTTCAATTACACTACCAACTGCATTATAGTAGTCCTTGGTGAAATAGCTGTGACTGATGTACTCGGGGTAATTAACACGGATGAAATTGTCAGTTGTCTCGAAATCGTTCCATAACGGCTGCAATGATCGAAGCTTGCCCTTGAGATAATCTGCTGTCTTCCGTGATGAGCCATCCTTTTTATAGCTCTTGCATATCCTTATGATTTCCTGGCCGGTTGCCTCTTGTCTGCTGGCTAGTTCCTCCAGTGAAGTCATAATAGTAGATTTGTAAATTATTCCTTGGGGTGATTATACAAATTGTATAATCACGTCGGGGTCACCAGTAAATGAATAGAATTATTTTATTCTATGTAGTGATCGAAGGCACTTGTTACCTTGATCTTGATGTTTGTGTAGGCGGCTCTTGATACCGATACACTTTAAAATGTAACCTGTGTAAATAATGTTTTTGTAAATCGTAGGCACTTGATACCTAGATTTTGGTGATTGTATGACCGGCTCTTGATACTGGCACACGAGAAACAAATTGTTGATTAAGGCAAATTAAATTCTGATTTTAAATGTTTACTCAGAGAAGTCTGTTGACTGAATGAATTTATTTTAATTTAACCAAAAGCTTTACACATTAAAATACTTAAAACTAGATAAAATTTTAACTTAATAGCGAAAAATAATTTGCTGATTATGAATTTAAAAATGAGTACAAAAATAAAGAAAAAACAAAACAAGAAGACAAGATTCCAGGCTTGCTCAGAATGCGAGCGTCAAATTTCGTCTGGAAATTTGTCTTCTGTCTTACAGCTGCTGATAAGCCTTGTGCTTATTATGTATATTATGCTAACTTAACTGCTGACTTAGGTTAAAGAATTCTTAAGATTTTTTTAAGAATGCGAACACCCTCGACATTGGTATCAAATGAAAGGGCATAATAAGAATAATGCCATAGACTATGTCTTTAGATTCATGGCGGCCTTCTCAAGAGGGCGGGTTACCATTTTCTTCACAACACCCGAGACATGGGTATCAAATGAAAGGCTATGAAAAGTAGAACACCATAAGCAATATAGTATACTCAATTTATAATTTGGTCCGTGGCGGCCATCTCAAAAGGGCGGTTTACCATTTTCTTCACAACCCCTCCTAGATGGGAATCAAATGAAAGAGTGTGATAAGTAGAACAATATAAGCAATATAGTATACTCAATATATCGTTTGGTCCATAGCGGCCATCTCGAGAAGGCGGATTACCATTTTCTTTACAACCCCTACGACATGGGTATCAAATGAAAGAGTATGATAAGTAGAACTCCATAAGCAATATAGTATACTCAATCTATCGTGTGGTACATGGCGGTCATCTTAAGAGGGTGGATTACCATTTTCTTCACAACCCCTTCCAATGGAAGAGTCTGATAAGTAGAACAATATAAGCAATATAGTATACTCAATATGTTGCTTGGTCCATAGCGGCCACCTTAAGAATGCGGATTACCATTTTCTTCATAACACCTTCGACATGGATATCAAATGAAAGAGTATGATAAGTAGAACACCATAGGCAATATAGTGTACTCAATATATCGTTTGGTCCATGGCGATCATCTCAAGCGGGCGGATTACCATTTTCTTCACAACCCCTTCGAGATGGGTATCAAATGAGAGAGTATGATAAGTAGAACTCATAAGCAATATAGTATACTCAATATATCGTTTGGTCCATAGCGGCCGTCTCCAGAGGTTGGATTACCATTATCTTCACACCCCTCGATATGGATTTCAAATAAAAGGGTATGATAAGTAGAACACCATAAGTAATATAGTATACGATATATTGAGTATACTACATTGCTTATATTGTTCTACTTATCATACTATTTCATTTGATACCCATCTAGAAGGGGTTGTGAAGAAAATGGTAAACCGCCCTTTTGAGATGGCCGCCATGGACCAAATTATATATTGAGTATACTATATTGCTTATGGTGTTCCACTTTTCATGGCCTTTCATTTGATACCCATGTCTCCGTTGTTGTGAAGAAAATGGTAATCCGCCCTCTTGAGATGGCCGCCATGAATCTAAAGACATAGTCTATGGCATTCTTCTTATAATTCCCTTTCATTTGATACCAATGTCGAGGGGGTAGTGAAGAAAATGATCATCCTCCCTCTTGAGATGACCGCCATGGACCAAACGATATATTCAGTATACTATATTACTTATGGTGTTCTACTTATCATACCCTTTCATTTGAAATCCATATCGATGGGTGTGAAGATAATGGTAATCCAACCTCTGGAGACGGCCGCTATGGACCAAACTATATATTGAGTATACTATATTGCTTATGAGTTCTACTTATCATACTCTCTCATTTCATACCCATCTCGAAGGGGTTGTGAAGAAAATGGTAATCCGCCCGCTTGAGATGATCGCCATGGACCAAACGATATATTGAGTATACTATATTGCCTATGGTGTTCTACTTATCATACTCTTTCATTTGATATCCATGTCGAAGGTGTTATGAAGAAAATGGTAATCCGCATTCTTAAGGTGGCCGCTATGGACCAAACGACATATTGAGTATACTATATTGCTTATATTGTTTTACTTATCAGACTCTTTCATTGGATACCCATTTCGAAGGGGTTGTGAAGAAAATGGTCATCTGCTCTCTTGAGATGACTGCCATGGACCAAACGATATATTGAGTATACTATATTGCCTTTGGTGTTCTACTTACCATACCCTTTCATTTGATATCCATGTCGAGGGGTTGTAAAGAAAATGGTAATCCGCCCCCTTGAGATGGCTGCTGTGGACCAAACGCCTGCTTTTCTGTTGAATTTTTTTTGCTATAAACCTCACGGAGCCCCAGACCTTTCCAACAAATGCAAAGCCATGGAAATCGGATCGTGCGTTCTGGAATTATAGCGTCAGGAAGGAAAACCCGACTTATTTTTATATTATAGATATATACTAGCTGGGACCCGGTGCGCCTACGCTGCACCCATAAGTCAATAGTAAACAATAAAAACCATCCATTGACTTAATATTTTTCGAGATATGAATTTTACACAGATGAAATGCCTCAAAGAACATGGGTCTTGCGTCGGCCGCCATGAATCGGTATATTGAGTCTACTACATTGCTTATTGTATTCTACTTATCATACCCTTTCATTTGATACCCATGTCGAGGTGGTTGTGAAGAAAGTGGTAATTCGGCCTCTTGAGACGGCCGCCATGGATCTAAAGATATATTTTATATACTACATTGCTTATTGTATTCTACTTATCATACCCTTTCATTTGATACCCATGTCGAAGTGGTTGTGAAGAAAGTGGTACCCCGCCCTCTTGAGACGGCCGCCATGGATCTAAGGACATATTTTGTATACTACATTGCTTATTGTATTCTCCTTAACATACCCTTTCATTTGATACCCATGTTGAGGTGGTTGTGAAGAAAGTGGTAATCCGGCCTCTTGAGACGGCCGCCATGGATCTAAAGATATATTTTGTATACTACATTGCTTATTGTATTCTACTTATCATACCCTTTCATTTGATACCCATGTCGAGGTGGTTGTGAAGAAAGTGGTACCCCGCCCTCTTGAGACGGCCGCCATGGATCTAAAGATATATTTTGTATACTACATTGCTTATTATATTCTACTTAACATACCCTTTCATTTGATACCCATGTTGAGGTGGTTGTGAAGAAAGTGGTACCCCGCCCTCTTGAGACGGCCGCCATGGATCTAAAGATATATTTTGTATACTACATTGCTTATTGTATTCTACTTATCATACCCTTTCATTTGATACCCATGTCGAGGTGGTTGTGAAGAAAGTGGTACCCCGCCCTCTTGAGACGGCCGCCATGGATCTAAAGATATATTTTGTATACTACATTGCTTATTGTATTCTACTTATCATACCCTTTCATTTGATACCCATGTCGAGGTGGTTGTGAAGAAAGTGGTACACCGCCCTCTTGAGACGGCCGCAATGGATCATTTTAGTTTCAATAGCGTCATGGCCTACCTATTGTTTGACAGCTGCGTAAATTTGAAATTTTCATTAAATGTAATGATTCAATTTAATGACAATTTTACATTTGTCAAACAATAGGTAGGCCATGAAGCTATTGAAACTAAAATGAAGTGAAAATTCCTAAAATTACCATTTTTGTTTGGATTTTGCAGCTGTTTTTTTGGTTAAAGGTATAAAAAATAGCCTACGACCTATTCTCAGACCTACCAAATATACACAAAAAATTTCATGCAAATTGGTCAACCCGTTTCGGAGGAGTACGGTAACAAACACTGTGACACGAGATTTTTATAGATATAGATATAATCCCGAGGCTGCGGGAAAGAGGGTCACAAGGGAAAGGAGTGTGACAAAGCTGCCAAATGCCTAATTTGTAGGGAGGTAGAGGGCAGAGATAGGGGGCACGTGACCGGAGGTAATAGATGTCCGGCGTTCAAGGAGGCGCTGAAAACCACACGAAGATAAGGTTTATACAGATAAACCTGAACCAAGCGGCACAAGATCTGCTGGCACAGACAGTCTATGAGGAGAAAATCGACGTCGCAATCGTCTGCGAGCAGTATAGAAACCTGCACAGTGGCGTCTGGATAAACGATAGCAATGGCACGTCAGCGATATGGACGTGTGGGAGCCGAGCCATGGAAGATACCATGAGAAGCCCAGAGAATGGCTTCACGCGGGCAAAAGTAGGCGGAATACACGTCTACAGCTGCTATGCGGCGCCAAGCCTGACACTAGACGATTACGAGTCGATGCTGAAAAGGTTAGCCGCCGACGCGAGCCGCCATCACCCGGTAATACTAGCGGGTGATTTCAATGCTTGGGCTGTCGAATGGGGCAGTCGACAAACGAATGCAAGAGGGCGCATACTTCTAGAAGTATTCTCGCGACTTAACGCATGATTTATCTGCATATTCGAGTGCGTTTTTTGTTGGAATGGATAGGACTAGTGATAAACCCGAAAGTAAAACAAAATCACGGCTTGTTGTTAAATTCTCTTGCCCTAATGAAAAGACTGAATTTCTGAAGAAATTTTATCGGAGTGGTGGAGTTAATTTAACGCAAATTAGTCCGTGCTTTAAATCTCCTTCAAAAATTTTTGTTTCCGAAAGCCTGTCTAAAAACACTCAACGTATTTTTAGAGCTGCCATTAAATTAAAAGTGCAGAAAATGATTTATGGTGTTTCTTCACGGCGTGGTATAGTTTACATCCAGAAAATAAAAGATGGACCATTTCTGAAAGTAACATCTGTGGATGCACTGGACCATGTTTTGGAATCAAATCCTGGTGACTGAGGTTTTCTTCATGGATATCGTTAAGTTTAGTTTTTATAATTTTAATTTTTATAATTTTAATATTTATAATTTTAATCTTATCTTTTCACTATTTAATTTAATTTTTAATTTCTTTTTTAATTTTATATTTTACAGTAATGTTATTTATTTTTTAGTCCTTCTTCCTTTTCTTTATTTCTTTTCCTTTTTCCGCTCGTTAGTTGCCTCTGAGATCATGGTTGTGCTCTGCATTTGTAATTATAAATCATTTTCCTGGTAGAATGCACAACGAGGGAACGCTACTTAATATCCTTTGCTCATCCTCCACGGGACTGAATATTTGCGTTTTTAATGCTCGTAGTTTAAAAAACAAAATGGATGAGCTGAGGCATATGTTTGAACACACCAGAATGCATGTTTTTCTCGTAAGCGAAACTTGGTTGAAACCCGAAATCCCCTCCGCTTTTGTATCCCTTCCGGAGTTTTCATTACATCGCAATGATCGCATTGGTCGCACAGGTGGGGGTGTTGCTATTTATGTTACTTCTTCACTTTCCTCTAGAGTTATTGGTATGTCCAGTGGCTCACTATTTGAATTTATAGCCGTTGAAATTAAATCTCCTTATGAAAAGTGTGTTCTAATCAATGTATATTGTCCCCCTAATGTTTTTAATCCTGACCTAGCTGCTGAGCTTTGCCACCTCGTTTCAAGCCTATCTCATCATTATGAGAATATAATTGTTGCAGGTGATTTTAACGTTGATCTGTTGAAGGATAATGCTCGTGCTAACACCCTTAGATATTTCCTTGAAGCTTTGGACCTACATATTCTGAATCAACTTCCTACCTTTCTGAATTGCCAAAATCCTTCCTTACTTGATGTTCTAACTGTTACCTCCACTGACTCAGTGCTAAAACATAATCAAATCTCTCCTCCTAGCTTTCTCGACCATGACTTACTATTCCTTTCTACTCGTTTTACCTTTTCTCCCTCTCCTTTATCTTCTTCTTTTTCATTTCGTGATTATAGCAACATTAATTTAGACTCGCTTACTGAATTAGTCTCCTCTTTCCCTTGGAGTATTATCTATAATACAACCTGTGTTGACTCAAAAGTCAGCATCTTGAACTCTTTTATCTTATCTCTTTACGATCATTGCGTTCCCTTAGTCACAAGAAGGCGCAGATCGTCGTCACCAAATCCTTGGTTTTCTCGTGAAATCAGCGACTTAATAGTTCAGCGTGAGTTCATGTATAGGCGGTATCGCAGAACTAGGGTGCGTAGTTACCTTACTTATTATAAACAGCTTCGTAACCTCATCAATGTTAAGGTTAAGGGTACCTTACCCATTCTCGATTTCTGATTTTTGTGATTTTCATTGGGCCGGTAAATGATGAAAAATCGACTTATGAGGTACGGATATATTTATACATGTAATTGAAAACCTTAAGAACAAGAAAAAAATGTAACATAGTTGTGTATGAACATTTTATAGCCTCTTTTTGCGGTCAACTAAAAGTCCTCTTTTTGGATGGCGGGCATGATTGTAATTGACTGGAACGTCTGAAACCAAAAAATCGAACGGAATTTTAAAGAGTTCATGTTTGGCTAGGGAATAGACTATTATTATTTGTTTAGTGCAAAAATTTACAAAATGGTGGACTTATGAATTTTTTTTTTCAAAATCCGAGTTTTTTTTTGTAAACTATTAGGCTGTAATAATAGAAGATCATCATCAATCTTTTTACAAATAGTCTAAGTTATAGCTTTTGGTGTTTAGAAAAACATATCAAAATTTCAGAACGATCGCTTTTATAGTTTTTGGCTTACAATGCCCGCCAATCGTAAAAACATAGTTTCGAGAAAAATGCGTTTAAAGTTTTTGAAGTAATTTTCCGCGCCACGGCGAAACTAAGCATTTGCGATTTGACGCGCCCACCATCAATCTGCTGGAACTCCAAGAGTATTCCGAATTTCGACTTGAAACTTTCAGGAAATATTTTTGAAGAGTTATAGATTCGAATAAGACAATAAAAAAAAAATCGATTTTTTGAAACCGAGAATGGGTAGGGTACCCTTAAGTCTGCCAAACGTGAGTTCTATTCCCGCAAACTTGATCCTACTCTAAATCCTAAACAACTCTGGTCTAATATTCGTTCGCTTGGCATTCATTCTCCTACGTCTTTCCCTTTTGATATGGATGTAAACGTTCTCAACGCATCCTTTATTCAATCTGCTTCTAATCCTTCATCCTCCTATAATCCTAATTCCTTTTCATTGGATTCACTTAGTTCTGATGGTTTCATCTTCCGTTGTATTAGCGCATCGGATGTTCTTAAAATTTTGTTTTCCATTTCCTCTAATTGCATAGGCTATGATGAAATTTCCCCCCGTTTTCTTAAACTCCTCTCCCCTTTAATTGTTCAAACTATCACGCATATATTCAATTACTGCCTGACCACATCCCAAGTTCCTTCGGTCTGGAAAAAAGCCATAGTGATCCCCTTACCAAAAAAGTCGTCACCCTCGGACTTAGCCGATTTTCGTCCTATCAGCATTCTTCCATTTCTTGCTAAGGCCTTTGAGAAAACTCTCTTTATGCAAGTCCTCCCTTATCTTGAAACCAATAACTTCCTTTGTAAATTCCAATCTGGTTTCCGTAAATCCCATAGCTGTGAGACTGCTGTTTTAAAGGTGACTACTGATCTTCGTTCTGCGCTCGACCTGGGTGACTTTGCGATATTGGTCCTTCTTGATTTTTCTAAGGCTTTCGATTCTGTGGTGCACTCAGTTTTACTTTCCAAACTTAGTCAGCGCTACCACTTTTCATCTTCTGCTACTCGCCTTATCTCTTCCCTTCTTACCAATAGGCTTCAATGTGTTCGCCATAATAGCTCTTTATCCTCTTTCCTTCCCGTGCCCTTGGGAGTACCGCAAGGCTCAATTCTTGGCCCTCTCCTTTTCTCTTTGTATATTAATGACCTTCCCTCTATAATTCGTCACTGCTGCTTCCACCTGTATGCTGATGATCTCCAACTATACACCTCATGTCCTCCGAATCAGATTGAATCCTGTATTTCTCAACTTAATAGTTCCTTATCCCAAATAAGTGAATGGAGTTCTATCAACTTCCTTAAACTAAATCCTAAAAAATCTCAAGTACTTCTGCTTAGCCGTCGTTTTCAGTCCCCTGACAGCATTCCGCCTGTCCTACTTAATGGTATTCCCCTCCCTATTCTTGAGCGTGTTAATAATCTTGGCATTGTCATTAATTCCAAATTATCTTGCTGTAATCAAGTCTCACTTATGCTTTCCAAGATTTATGGGACACTGCGAAAGCTTTGGCTTTATGGTAGTCTTCTGTCGACCGCTGTT
Organism: Thereva unica; assembly: GCA_949987705.1. Classification (NCBI taxonomy): domain Eukaryota; kingdom Metazoa; phylum Arthropoda; class Insecta; order Diptera; family Therevidae; genus Thereva; species Thereva unica. The sequence continues at coordinate 134,448,619 of OX465281.1, forward strand.
CGGCTCAAGCTTGTTAAATCCCTCATCGTACCACATTTCCTCTTTGGTTCCCTTGTATATATTTCCTTAGATTCAGCCTGCCGACAGCGCCTTAAAGTAGCTTTCAATGATTGCTTAAGATACATTTTTCATATGCGAAGGTCAGATCATGTGTCGAGTATACAAAATTCCTTGCTAGGTTGTGACCTCTTTCGTTTTATTGATGTCATGGCTTTAGTTCTGTTAAATAAGGTTCTATCCTCTAAAAGCCCTTCCTACCTTTTCGACTTCCTCTGTCCTCTTCGATCCTTGCGTTCAACCAAATTTCTCATTCCAGCTCATTGTTCGCTAATTGGTAGTCGCTCCTTCTTTGTGCATTCGTTTCGACTTTGGAACAATCTTCCCTGTGTGATTCAAAGAATGAGCTCAGCCACGGCTTTCAGAAGGCAAGCATCTCTTTTTCTTTCTTCTTCCTCTTCTTTTTCTTAGATTTTCTATCCACTTATTTTCATATCTTCTTCTGTAACTATTAATTATCCCGTCCTCTTTATCCCACTCACTACATTTATTTATATTTAAGTTAGATTACCTGTTTTAAAATGTACTCTAAAAGATGTATGATCTTGTGTACCTTGCCAATAAATTTATTATTATTATTATTATATTATTAGTGTTAGTCCACTCTGGAGGCGAAAACACCTTCCAAAGGGGTGGGAGAACATCTTTAATCAACATCACTTATGTGAGCGATTCAGTGGTCAAAGACCTACAGTGGCGGGTGAGCGATCTGTACACGCACAGTGACCACCAAGCCATCATCTTCGAGGTTGGTCAGCGTATAGAAAAGAGGAATCCTAGGTACGGAACGGCTAGAGGATGGGCCGTTAAGAAACTCGACGCAGAGGTGTTCGAGGAAGTATTCCTGCATGATGCGAGGTCGGCAGAAGGTGCCAGGGAAGGGGCAGAGGAAATAGAAGAATCAGTGAAATGGGCATGTGACGCATCCATGCCACGGCGCGCCGGCAATCGTAGACTCTCACCAAACTTCTGGTGGAACGCAGAGATCGATGAATGCCGAAGGATCTGTCTGAAAGCGAGAAGGAGAACTCAGAGAAGCCGGAACCGTCCGGATTTCGATGAACTCCTTCAGAGGTATAAGAAAGCGAGAAAAATGCTGAACAAGGCCATCGCTAGAAGTAAATCCGAACACTTCAAAAGGTTGTGCAGAGAAGCAGACTCGGACCCCTGGGGTGGAGCCTATAAAATGGTTATGTCAGCGGTCAAGGGAAAACGCTCTCCGCCGATCACCTGCCCCGCGCTGCTCCAGAGTATTGTGTATGTCCTGTTTCCACAGAACGTACGCACGGTCGATCTACCCACCCTCCAGGTGGCCCCAGAAGAGATACCTGCGGTGACCGCAGATGAGATTGGAGGCTGCAAAAAAGGTAGCCATCAATAAGGCCCCTGGCATGGATGGCATACCAAATAAAGCGGCGAAGCTAGCAGCTTCAATAGCGCCAGACAGGTTCGCTGAAGTCTTCACAGCGTGCCTGAGAGAGGGGATCTTCCCGGAGCGATGGAAACCGCAGAAACTCGTACTCCTACCGAAGCCGAACAAACCTCTAGGGTTTAGGTCCTACAGACCGATATGCCTCCTTAGTTGTATAGGCAAACTTTTCGAGCGGGTGATCTGTAACAGGATTCTCCCTATCGTCAAAAGGGTAGGTGGCCTGTCGGACAAGCAATTCGGCTTCAGAAAGGCAAGGTCGACGACTGACGACGACACAAAACGGAAGTAGTGCTGATCAGCAAGCGACGAAAGCTAGCATCCGTAAGGATAAAAGTAGGGGAACAGATCATCCACTCACAGCCCGCACTAAGGTACCTGGGAGTGATGATCGACCGGAGGCTAAACATCAAAGCGCACTTGGAGGGCACGGCAGACAAAGCGTCTGCGATTTGTGCAGCACTCGCAAGAATGCTGCCCAATGTTGGGGGCCCTAGACCAAGTCGCCGCCTCCTCTTGGGGAGGGTGGTCAGCTCAGTCCTGTTATACGCAGCGCCAGTGTGGGCAGCAGCGTTAAACAGGACTGCAAATTGTAGGAAATGGAGGGCCGCATATACGTTAAGTGCACTACGCGCTTGCTGCGCGTACAGGACCACGTCCGACGATGCGGCGTGCGTGATAGCGGGGATGATTCCTGTAAATATTCTGGCGAGGGAGGGTATGCGTCTCTATAATCCAGAATATGGTGGAGGGGAGCCAAGAAGGGTGCGGCGGCAGATTGCGCGCTGCGAGTCCTTAAGGGAATGGCAGACGAAGTGGGACGAGTCTGTTAAGGGTCGTTGGACCCACAGACTTATCCCTAATGTGGAAATATGGGCTACGAGGGAGCGTGGGGAAGTAAGTTACGACCTCACGCAGTTCCTGAGCGGATATGGGGGGTATTGGAAATACCTCCACCGCTTCGGGCACGATGATTCACCGTTGTGTCCGGTATGCCCAGAGACGGAGGAAGACGCAGAACACGTCTTCTTTACCGGCTCGAGATTCGCCGAGGAAAGGGCGAAACTAGAAGAAAGGGTCGAGGAGCCACTAACGCCCGAAAACATCCTAGACCATCAGAAGCCACAATTTAATCCTTGACACAAGGTTCTACGATAATTACACTCCCTATAATTATCAAATATCTCTACTCGAATAAAAATTATTATGTCAAATTTACTTCAAAACATGTACTCGAGCAGTTAAGGCAGTTTGTAAACCGTCTGCAAATCTTTTTTCGTTTGTTTTAAATTTCAATAAATATTGCAAAACGGTTGCGAGTTGTGAAGTGATTGCTAAGTGAAATAAGAAAAAATTCCTTTTTCAAAACTATTTTTTCTAAAAATGCTAAACACCAGGAATAAGGTAAAACGGCAGCAAACTACGCAGTCGTCGCTCGGTGCGCAATCGCTTTCGCCCTCCATTACACCCAAGGCGCCAACGTGCAGCCCGCTTCCAGCCATCTCATCTGCTGTTACTACTGAACCACTAACGGCTGATCGTAGTACTGAGCAATCGCTGAGGCTTATTATTAAGGAGCTCTCTGACACGATCGATCGCATGCGGGCTGACTTTCAGAGGCAGATTACGGATCTGCATGGAATTATATCGAAGCTGATAAAAGATCCGATTTCCACTGACTTGTCCAAGCCTGAGTCGGTGGAAATTGTAAACAATCTCAATGATTTGGAAGTTCGCCATGATAGAATCGAACGGAAATCGCGTGCAGATGATCTGATTGTTGATGGAATTCCGGAAATGCCAAATGAAGATCTTCCTAATATTTTCGAGAATATATGCAAATGTTTAAATCATGCAGCACCAAGCTTAAACGGAGCCTTTCGAATAAAAAGAGGGAAAGACTCTGCAATAAAGTTTAAAATAAATAATAAATTGGAGAAGAAGGCTTTGCTTATAGCATTTTCGTCATACTTGAAAGCTCATAATCATCTTTCGCTGCAGCAAATTGGTTTTGCTTCTGAAAAGAAAATATTCCTGCATGAAAATCTCACGCGCAAAAACTATAAAATATTTAGGGAAGCTTTAAAATTTAAACGCCAAAAACAGCTGGTCTCAGTGTTCACACATAACGGTTCGGTTTTTATTCGTCATAGACCGGATGAAGCTCCTACTTTGGTTAGCAGTGAAATTAGGCTTGCAGCGGTCATAAACACAAGCGCAGACACCATTACTTAACCCGATGCTAATTACAACGTTATTTACCGATGTAACAACTAATTTTATTTTTGCATGTTATTTTAATTGCTTTTGTTTCATTTTCATTATGTCGTTTTTTGATCTTTTGTATGGATTATTTACTTTTAGCTTTAGTTTTTATGTTAATGCTTTTACTATTTATTTATATGTACTTTTGCTTTTGCTGCTTCTGTCTCTATTGTTAATTTTTAAATTTCATAATGTCTTTGGATACTAATGAAATTTCCACAACCAATTGCCCGAACATTAGTTTTAATAGAATTCTTCTTGATATTTTTTGTAAAAGAAGTCATAAGATGTAAGATTGATCCAAAAAATTGTGCTGAGAGCCTGTTGGACATTTTAAACACTTACGGTCTTTCTGTTGTTAACAGTCATCCAACTCATTTTACTAATACATCTTCAACTCTTTTGGATCTTCTAATAGTGGATGATATTAACTTGGTGTCTTTTAACAACCAAATCGCAGTACCAGCTTTCTCTAGACATGATCTTGTTTTCGTTTCATACAACATAGAAGTGAACAATACAGAGAGTTTCTTTTCATATAGGGATTATAAAAGCATTTGTTTAGATGAACTCTTCTTAGAAGGATCATTATTAAATTGGGATCGAATATACTCCATGACATCTGTTAACGAACAACTACTTTACCTTGAAAGTCTAGTGTCATATCTCTTTGAAAAATATGTACCATTAAAAACGCGTCGAATAACGGATTCTAGTTGCCCTTGGTTCACCACTAGTATGCGTGCACTAATATCTGCACGAGATATTGCCTACCGTAGGTGGAAACGCTTTAGAACACCAGAGCTGTGGGACGAATATCGCCACTTACGTAATCGAACTTCTTTTCTTATTCGGCGCTCCAAAAGAAGATATTTTAGCTCTAAATTTAATTCTTCCCTACCGACAAAAACACTGTGGAGAAATCTGAATACCTGTGGCCTCGGAAAAACTAAATCGCATGTTGTAGCAGGAGATCCTAACGAGATTAATGATAAGTTCTCTGAAGTATTCCTCTCCGATAACCATGAAAAAATTAGTAATGATTTTCTTGGTAGTTTTCCCTCAACTGGGTTCACTATATCTTCTTTTAATATAGAAGATGTTGGAAGTGCTATCTTCGATATAAAATCAAATGCTGTAGGTTTGGACAACTTACATCCGAAATTTATTAAATTAATTCTTCCGCTTATCCTTTCTCCCGTTACACACATTTTGAATACAATTATTTTAACGTCTGTGTACCCGTCTAGCTGGAAAAGAGCTAAAGTTATTCCTATCCCGAAAAGCGGTCCCTCTAATTGCGTTGAATACCGTCCAATATCTATCCTTCCTTTCCTCAGCAAAGTATTCGAAAAACTATTTCATCGTCAAACGTTTAAATATATTAATGACCATAAACTTTTGTCTGATTATCAATCTGGCTTCCGCCCTCAACATAGCTGTGTGACGGCATTACTGAATATCTCAGATGACATCCGTAAAGCCATGGTGAGTGACATGGTTACTGTACTGGTGCTTTTGGATTTTTCAAAAGCATTTGACACGGTAAACCATAAGTTATTGTTAGGAAAACTTGGCCTCAATTTTTATTTTGCTCGCAGCACTCTTAGACTTGTGCAGTCATATTTGGAGGATAGGGAACAATACGTTTTCTGTAATAATAGTTTTTCAATCCCATCCTGGGACCTCTTTTCTTCGCCATGTTTATTAATGATCTTCCGGCTATTATTAAGAGTTGCAAATTTCATTTATATGCTGATGATACACAATTATATATATCTAGACCAATTGGTTTGATCGAGGATGCGGTAGCTAGAATCAACGAGGATCTACATTCCATATATGAATGGACGAGAGATAACAAGCTCAGGCTCAATGCAAACAAGTCTAATGGGATTGTTATATCCAGGTCAGGTGTTGACAGTAGCGAATTTCCTAGGATAATCCTTAACGGCGCGGTCTTACCCTATAAAAACTTTGTAAAAAACCTGGGTATAATATTTGATAATACACTATCTTGGTGCAATCACATTAGTTCTCTTGTTGGCAAGGTATATGCTGTTCTACGAAAACTATCTGTGTCTGCTTATTTTACTCCTCCGAATACCAAACTCTTGCTGGTGAAAACGCTTATTGTACCAATGCTGACATATGGATGTGAATTGTTTTGTAAGTCTGTGTCTGTTATCTTTAATAAGCTTAATGTTGCGTTTAATTCCTGCGTTCGTTATGTGTACAATATTAGGCGTTTCGACCATGTCTCAGCATATGTCAGATCTGTGTTTGGATGTACGTTATCCTCCTATTTTGACTTCCGTACTGTCTGGTTCTTAAATAAAATTATTTTATTAAAGCAACCAAAGTACCTTTATGAAAGAATTAATTTCGCGAACTCTGTAAGAGCGTTAACTCTAATTGTGCCTGTCATTAAGTACAGCATTTCTGAAAAACAGTTCTTTGTTCGTGCTATTAGGTTGTGGAACTCCCTACCATTAGATGTAAGACGAAGCAGCAGTAGCAAAAATTTTAAAGAGATTTTATTTAAGCATTTTGCTTCACACTAAATTTGTCACAATTTTCGTTTACTATGTATTCATTTTTATTTCCTTTATTGATTTTGTATTTTCTTAATGTTATTTTTGCTACCTTTTTGTGTATAGCCTATACATATAAAAAAGACCCATATGTCTTAATTGTATAGTGTAAAATAGAAATAAATAAATAAAATAAAAATAAAATAAATAAAACTAAGCAGCATGAAAAGCTTGCAGTGGACGACCCCTGTAGCGTGTAGCCGCGTATCTCAGAGCCGCTTGTAGCCGCCTGAAGCCGCTCATGTAGCCGAAGCGCGTAGCCGCTCGAATACGCTTCCAGTGGACGACCAGCCTTATTGTCAGTAACGTGTTGAGAGATCGCTTTTCTACTGCTACTGAAGCTCGTACGCGTCTGTTTGAAGTCAGGAATGTTAGTGTAAGTGAACGCACAATTAGAAGAAGACTGGCAGAAAGAAATTTAAGGGCTTTTCGTCCAGCTCGCGCTACACAACTTCTCCCACAGCACCGTAGAGCGAGACTTGTTTTTGCGCAACAATATTGTGATTCGACTATGGAGCAGTGGAAGGAGGTACTGTTTTCAGATTAGAGCAGAATAGCCTTAAGAGGTCCAGGTGGGCGTCAACGCGTCTACAGACGTAAAAATGAGAGGTTTGCTCCCTGCGCTATAACCAAAACAGTGGGCTATCAAGGTGGATCAGTAATGATTTGAGGAGGTATCTCTTATGAGGCTCGTACCGATCTTGTCATTTTTGATAAGGGCAGTGTGAACGCTCACAGGTATGTGGAAGAAGTTCTCAAAGATCACGTCGTACCGTTTGATCCATTTATTGGAGAAAATTTTAGGCTAATGCATGATAATGCACGTTGCCACGCCGCCCGATCTGTCTCACAATACCTTAATGAGGTCGATATTCAAACTTTGCCATGGCCAGCGCGTAGTCCTGATATCAATCCAATCGAACATGTGTGGGACAACTTCAAAAGACATGTTCGGCAAGAGTACCAGAGCGTACTACCCTAGACGATCTCAAGACTGCTGTGGTATAGGAGTGGCACAATATCTCTCAGACGGATATTCTGGACGTCATGGATGGTCTTCCAAACAGGCTTCAAGAAGTCATTAGAGCCCGAGGTTATAACACCCATTATTAAATTTGAAGTAAATGACAAAAAATTTATTTTTAACTTCCCAGTATAGGAAGTTATTGTAATCGGTCCGAAAATCGAAATCCAAAATTTCAACGTATTTTCATCTTTCAAGGTCCCAGGAGCATTTTAAGGAAAAAATTGGGAGGAAGTATGTGTGTGTGTGAGTGTGTGTATGTGCGTACGGATGTGGTCATTTTTTCCTGCACGATATCGCCCGAACCAAAACTGATATCGACTTCGTTAAGGTGTCGTTCGAAGCGTATTAAGCAAAATATGATCTGAAAATATTTTCATGAAACTCGGTCCAGCCGTTTTTTTGTTTAAGCGACGTAAGTGATTTTTGTACCTGCATGATATCGCCCGAACCACGAAAGATATTGACTTACTTGAGGTGCCGTTCGAAGCGTATTAGCGACAATATAATCTGAAAAGATTTTTATAATATTCGGTCCAGCGGTTTTTTGGTTTAAATGACTTAAGTGATTTTTGCACCTGCACGATATCGCGCGAACTATAAAAGTTATCGACTTAGTTGACGTGCCGTTCGAAGAGTATTAACCAAAATATGATCTGAAAGGATTTTCATAAAATTCGGTCCAGCCGTTTTTTTGTATAAGCGGCGTAAGTGATTTTTGTACCTGCACGATATCGCCCGAACCACGAAAGATATGGACTTACTTGAGGTGCCGTTCGAAGCGTATTAGCAACAATATAATCTGAAAAGATTTTTATAATATTCGGTCCAGCAGTTTTTGGTTTAAATGACTTAAGTGATTTTTGTACCTGCACGATACCGCGCGAACTAAAAACTATATCGACTTCATTGAGGTGCCGAAAAACGTTAATACATCAATTTTATATACATTTTCGTCATCCTAATCTTGTAAGTGCGCACATTTAGTTTGAGATTTTAGCGAAAATATTGATAAACAATTGTGACAAATTCTCGGTATTATAGATATATTCTATATAGCCTATTGTTCATTTATTATTAAAATATCCAATCATATATTCAACATCCATCATACTGGGAAGTTGATCGTGTGGACCGAAAGGGTCGAACCCACATCCCAACTAGTTTTTTTAACTTCCCAGTATAGGAAGTTATTGTAATCGGTCCGAAAATCGAAATCGAAAATTTCAACGTATTTTCATCTTTCAAGGTCCCAGGAGCATTTTAAGCAAAAAATTGGGAGGAAGTATGTGTGCGTGTGTGTGTGTGTATGTGCGTACGGATGTGGTCATTTTTTCCTGCACGATATCGCGCGAACCAAAACTGATATCGACATCGTTGAGGTGTCGTTCGAAGCGTATTAACCGAAATATGATCTGAAAAGATTTTCATGAAATTCGGTCGAGCCGTTTTTTTGTTTAAGCGACGTAAGTGATTTTTGTACCTGCACGATATCGCCCGAACCACGAAAGATATTGACTTACTTGAGGTGCCGTTCAAAGCGTATTAGCGACAATATAATCTGAAAAGATTTTTATAATATTCGGTCCAGCGGTTTTTTGGTTTAAATGACTTAAGTGATTTTTGCACCTGCACGATATCGCGCGAACTATAAAAGATATCGACTTAGTTGACGTGCCGTTCGAAGAGTATTAACCAAAATATGATCTGAAAAGATTTTCATAAAATTCGGTCGAGCCGTTTTTTTGTTTAAGCGGCGTAAGTGATTTTTGTACCTGCACGATATGGCCCGAACCACAAAAGATGTTGACTTACTTGAGGTGCCGTTCGAAGCGTATTAGCGACAATATATTCTGAAAATATTTTTATAATATTCGGTCCAGCGGGTTTTTGGTTTAACTGACTTAAGTGATTTTTGTACCTGCACGATACCGCGCGAACTAAAAACTATATCGACTTCATTGGGGTTCCGAAAAACATTAACACATCAATTTTATATACATTTTCTTCATCCTAATCTTGTAAGTGCGCACATTTAGTTTGACATTTTAGCGAAAATATTGATAAACAATTGTGACAAATTTTCGGTATTATACGTATATTCTACAATTGCCTATTGTTCATTTATTATTAAAATATCCAATCATAATATTCAACATCCATCATACTGGGAAGTTGATCGTGTGGACCGAAAGGGTCGAACCAACATCACAACTAGTTTAAATATTCGGTCAACAAGGCACTCGAAAAAGTCGATTTCGTTGAATAAAATGTTAAGAAATAATTTTTTTGCTACATTTTCATTTGTTTTTATATATCAAGGATTGCTTTCACATACCATCCATCAAAATTACGTAAAATTAGACGGTTTGTAGACAAACTACAAGAATTACAGGGTGGGCGGTTAATTGTGCCTGTGAGTGTATATATCGGTGATTCCATGTCAAACCGGACGCTTTTCGTTAAAAATATTAATTGATGATTCCGATTTTTTTGAAATTTAGCAGGCACATTCTACACATGAAATAATGAGAAGCGTGTTTCGCGAAAAAAATTTGGGATTTTTTTTTTCAGAAGATATAGATGGTTGTAAGTTGTAATAAATTTCAAAAAACGACCCTCGGCCGACCTTTCAAATTACTGTACCGTCGAAATCATTAGTCGTACAAAAAAATGAAACAGGTCGATTTTGAAGATATCGAGTCACTCTATGTAGTAGTATAAAAAGAATTTGAGTTTATTATTAATAAATTATTATTTATTTGTTTATAAAATTTCATTACCACTTTTCGTCTTCAACTCACCAACTTAAAATTTTGGAAAAAATATCGTGTTCCGCTTTCAATTCTAAGGAAACAGTGAAAATTTGAAAATGGAACTCAACCGGGGTCACACTTAAAAAATTCTTTAAAAGAATGCGCCCGCGCGGCACTGCGGCTTAACATATCGCGTACACGCAGATAACGTTTACAAGGACTGGTAGGTGCAACGGAAAATGAATAACACATAAAATAATGAATTAAGTATGTTTATTTTAATTGTTGCACACATTTACAATAGTCGACGTGGTAGCTGACGATGTGATTTTTACTTCAATTTTTCCATTTTGTTGTGTAAAAAATGAATGGTACATTATTCATAGGAAATTGTCCAAGCTTTCCATTTTTAAAAAAAAAAATATTGGTTTATCACGTATTTTTTGGAGAAAAAGGTGGTTTTAGTTGAAATTTTAGTGAAAAAATAACAAAATTTTGACTTTGGCGATTCATAACTCCAAAAGTTGGTAAGATAGGACCATTGTTTTTACCGTTGTAGATAGGCGGAGGAATTCTGCGTGCACTGGTACCAGAACAATGAAAATAGGTTATACGGTTACAAAAATACAGGGTGATATGTAAAACTTTAGCAAAAAAAATTCAAAACGCCCTAGCGGCTAAACCGTTACGATTTCCCCCCCCACCCATACGATTTTTTGTTCGTCTATCCAAGACCTATACACAGCCGGCCGCTTTGTAAGTTTATGTGGGACACCGTGTTTATATATATATGTATATATTAGGGTGGTCCTTAAAAAACTTTGTCCTTAATTTTCTTTGGGGCACCCTGTTACTTTGTTCTACTATATAAAAAAGGATTACTGTAATTTTTTGAAATTTTTAGATTGAGGTTTAGGGGTCGCTACCGCGAAGTATAAATTCAATATTTCAGGAATGACATCTGGATCTATTTGGGCCTTCCTCTATGGGTTTTCTTAATTTTTGTTGCCTTGTCTACAAGAGCTTCGTCATCGAAAAGTACAAATGCAACCATTTCCTCTGATAGTTCCTCTGATAAGTAATATAAATGCCGGAGAAAAATTTGTTCATTGCGCACTTTGAAATTTCCTTATTGATACTTTCATAATCTTTTAAAATCTTCAAAAGCTGCAAATCATTTCTTGGGTAGGTACAAGCAGATCGTGCTTGAAACTAGCTGTTCTAAAGGAAAATGTTGGATGCTTTAACAAATGAAAGCAACATACAACATATATATATACCATACGATAGAAATAAGTAGTGTTAAAGTTAGAATACAACTGTGACAAAATAAAATATAATTGTAAAACAAAAGTGTTCTCAATTGTTTGTTTCACTCGTCTATTGTTCACCACCCCATGGTGCTGAAGCTAAATTTTCTTAATTCCGCAGTAATTAGCTTTGTTCAAAACTTGTAATAAAAAACACTTTTTACTATGTCAACAATTTTAACTTTAGGAATATAATTTCCATTTTATAAGAAAATCAGTTCTTACTGAGCATTCGTCAACAGAGGTTGAAATTTAGAAATTTTAAATAAAGTAAATATTTCGTTAACCGAAGTTTTTTATTTCTTACTCGTTGTTGTTTCAAAGTATTGCAAGACTATTATTCGTGCAATTCCATAAACGATTTGAAGCCACTCGATTTAGATTTTTTGTTTTTGACGTGACAACGTCTATTAAAACGATGAAAGCCGGCTGCATGCACGAAAAATGATGACTCATTGTCCCGTTATGTCCCGTTAGTCCCGTTAGTCCCGTTAGTCCCGTAGTAATTTTAATAAAAATTTGATTGTAGTAATCTTAAAAATTTGATTAAAATTGTCAAAAATTGTCAACAATAATATTTGTTGTGGATTCTCGATTGTGAAAAAGCGCAGCACTGTGATGTCAAAGCAGCAGTATTGCGAGTTTCTTCGAACCACCAATCCGGAACAACGGGAGATCATCCTTGAAGTCATTCACCGATTACATGGTTGTGGAGATGGCATTTTGGAAGCGCTACAAATTTTCTTCACCGGTCCGGCGGGCTGTGGAAAAACTTACACATTAAAGTGCCTTATGGAAACGTACAACCGATACACTCAGGAGCACAACTCGATGAACAACACCTAAATTTCCTGTGCAAGCACAGGTAAAGCCGCTGTACCTCTTGGTGGCACTACAGTGCATTCAGCGTTTCGTCTCACAACTTCTCGCGTGACAAAACTCTTATCCACAGAAAATTCGCAAGCCTACAGAAACATGTTCGTTGGCGTCAAAGCTGTTTTCGTCGACGAGATCAGCATGTTAAGTTCAGCCATTCTTCAAAAAATCAACTACCGACTGCAGCAGATTACCGGCTTTTATGACAAACCATTCGGAGACATCCACGTGATATTATGCGGAGATTTCAGCCAGCTACCACGGTCTCATGACGTTGTCACGTTAAACTATCGTCCGTAAACCCTCTTTACAGACAACAAATTTTATTTTTATTGCTTTTCTCAAGAAATTTGTTCCCCGGTCCGGAGTCCCCTTTCATAATTCATATTGTTCTTTTTGTTGTTGCTTTTCCGATGAAATTTGGATTCCTTTCATATAATTTTTAGTGATATGTGCGTTTTTTATGATTTGGTATTCGGCCGCATAATGTGGGTTAACCCACAAAGAAATTTTAGGGGTGGCGGTGACATTTAGAATACATGGAACAACATTTGCGCCGGCATATGAAAGTTCGAACTTTTTTTTACTCAATATGGGTTTTTTTAATATGGTCGGATCAGAAATTTTACGTAAAACTGTTTGAAAAATGTTCAAAACAAATACTTTTTATATTTATAGTATATAGTACTTTTGTATACATTTTCTGTTGTATTAAAATAAAATATTTGCCAAAAACAAAATTATTTGTTTTCATTTGCTTGCATTTAACATAACATTCCTAGTATTAGTCGGATGGTATTACAGACTTTGACAATGTCACTTAATTCTCTAAAAAAAAAAGCATTTATCGTTCATATTATTTGCAGAATGTCATTTAAAATTATGCCAGAATTAAGGACCTCTTAGCACGGAATTAGATACAGCGTTGAATTTTGTAGGACGGAATTAGAGGCAGAAAAGTGTTTTCTAATTTTATCAATAAAAATCATAATGCGGCATTTAATATGCCTGAAATGAATAAAATTGTCAAAAGAACAGTTATATAATTATCATCAAACACTTTTCACATGGCTACTTTCATTCCAACAGTTACAAACTAATATACAATTTTCAAAAATATTTAATTGCCCGGATTATGGTACATTTACCTTATTTTTCTCAAAATAATAATTTCTAGGGGGTGGTTTAAGAGTGTCACCCGGGGATGTTATGAACTTGAAATTTTTTGTGGTAGTTCCTAATTAATAAGTATGCAAAAATAGAGCGGGGTCTAAAGCCTCTAACTATTTGTCTCAAAAAAATCATTTCTAGGGGGTGGTTTTAAGGTGTCACCCGAGGGTGTTATGAACTTGAAATTTTTTGTGGTAGTTCCTAATACCACCCTTAATAAGTATGCAAAAATACAGCGGGGTCTAAAGCCTCTAACTATTTTCCCCAAAATAATCATTTCTAGGGGGTGGTTTTAGGGTATCACCCGGGGATGTTATGAACTTGAAATTTTTGGGGGTAGTTCTTATCAATACCCTTAACAAGTCTACAAAATTCCAGCGGGGTCTAAGGCCCCTAACTATTTTTTCCCAAAATACTCATTTCTAAGGGGTGAGTTAGGGTATGTTTATAATTCGTGATTAATAATTTAGGGGTGATATTTTTCAAGACCTCCATTTACTTCCCGTATCAAAAAACAATTATTTACTTGTTTTTTAAGGCCCAACCATCAGTTTCAAAATTTATTTTTTTTTTTCTAAAATCGTTTGATCGAACGTTCGGATCTTCAGGCTCATAAAATCTCGAAGAAAAAATCTGGGGTAAGTTCTTGTACGAGAAGTAGTCAAATTGTCCCGCTTTTTCTTGCATGAGATACTGGGATAAAATGTGTGTAATATCTTAAGAGTTTGTGTAACTTCATGCGATAATGTTTGTTCTAAAAAGTTATGTTTAGAATTCATGAAGTAAGCTAAATGTACCATATTCCGGCCTAGTACATAATTACGGTCTCTTATTGTGTAAGCTATAAAATAAGGAAACCGTTTCATATTTTGGAATATAAAATAACCAGAAATAATGTATGGCATTCTAGGAGTAAAATAATTCCCTTTAGTGATCGTTTTTTTCATTTGGAGTACATAAACTCCTTTTCAATCAGTCGGTCATTGGAATACGTCATGCGAAGCAATTTTGTTATGCAAAGTAACATAAAGTTGGAACAGCCTTCCTAAGATCATAACAAGCATTAGAAATTATATTTTTGTAGCTTAATTTTTCCTAGTAAATACGATTATGTTGAATAACTCATAGTAATTTGAACCTGCTGTTAAGTGTTTTTAAAATTAAAAAAGCCAATAGTTTAATGGACGGAATTAAGTTCATGCTTTTATTAGGAATGTATATTTGTTTTCAAACGTCGCGTCGTGACATCCCGCGCATGTTCCCCAGCTAAGCTGCGGAACCCACCCCCTCAGCAACCTCTAAACTTTAATTATTTATTTAAGTCCAAAATAAGGCTCCACCGGGCCAGTTTTTAATGAAGATGCAAAAAATATATAAAACACAATTTTTAGAAAATATTCTAACCCCCTCCGGCATCGAAAACTGCCCCTGTCAAAAGGGGGTGGAAATCAAATTATTTAATTTTACCCCTGAACTTCATTTCATCCCGCCAATTTTTGGTGCACAAATAGCCACTTCTGCAAGCTATTTTTTGAGCCCATAAATAATTAAAGTTTAGGGGTTGCTGAGGCCCTAAACTTTAATTATTTATTTTCGCTCCAAAATAAGGCTCCATCGCTCCAATTTTTAATGAGGATGCAAATACTATATAAAAGACAATTTTTAGAAAATATTCCAACCCCCTCCGGCACCGGAAACTACCCCTGTCACAAGGGGAAGAAACCAAATTATTTAATTTTACCCCTGAACTTCACTTCACCCTGCCAATTTTGCTGCACAAATAGCCACTACTGCAAGCTATTTTTTGAGCCCAACATGAACCGAATCGGACCTGCGGAGACCACCCCCTCAGCAATCCCTAAACTTTAATTAATTATTTTCGGCCCAAAATAAGGCTCCATCGCGCCAATTTTTAATCAACATGCAAATACTATACATAAGATGATATATTTTTAAAAAATATTCCAACCCCCTCCGGCATCGAAAACTAGCCCTGTCACAAGGGGGTGGAAATTAAATTATTTGATTTCACTCCTGAACTTCATTTCACCCCGCCAATTTTTGGTGCACAAATAGCCACTACTGCAAGCTATTTTTGAGCCCAACATGAACCGAATCGGACCTGCGGAGACCACCCCCTCAGCCACCCTAAAGTGAAATTATTTTTTTAAGCCAGAAAAAAAGATACACCCCGCTAATTTTTAATGAACATCCACCTACTAATTATAACACAATTTTTGGGCACCATAACCCCCCATAACACCATAACACCCCCTTTGGGCATCGGAAACTACCCCTATCACTAAGAGGTGAAAACTAAATTATTTAATTCCATGCCTAAGCTTGCGCATTAATAGCCCTTACATACTATAAGCTATGCTTGGACACCAAAACCAACCCGATCGGTGAATCGGATGCCATTTCCCCAACAACCCCTAAAGTGAAAATTTTTTAAGTCCAAAATAAAGTTAAACTCCGCCAATTTGTAATGAACATACACCTACTGGATGTGAGACAAGTTTTAAAAACCACTGCATCGGAAACCGCCCCCAATACTAGAGGCGAGAACTCAATTATTTAATTTCATATCTGAACTAGAAAATAACCCTTTTTTAATTTCATACCTAGGTTTTTTTTAGCTTCCTGTAAAAAAAATCTCACTTTATAAAACAAAGAAAAGTAACTTCTATTAAAAATGGTAATAAGATCAAATATTGTAGAATCATTATTTGGTATTCTTGGACTACTCAATTCCCTAAGAAGACGATCTCTTTCCGATATTATAATAGAAAAGGGAATATCTACCAGTATTCTTTACTTGGGAATTAGTTAATAAGTTTCAACGAAGGGTTTTGAGGAATAGTGTTATTATTAACTTCCCAGTATAGGAAGTTATTGTAATCGGTCCGAAAATCGAAATCGAAAATTTCAACGTAATTTCATCTTTCAAGGTCCCAGGAGCATTTTAAGCAAAAAATTGGGAGGAAGTATGTGTGTGTGTGTGTATGTGCGTACGGATGTGGTCATTTTTTCCTGCACGATATCGCGCGAACCAAAACTGATATCGACTTCGTTGAGGTGTCGTTCGAAGCGTATTAACCAAAATATGATCTGAAAAGATTTTCATGAAATTCGGTCCAGCCGTATTTTGTTTAAGCGACGTAAGTGATTTTTGTACCTGCACGATATAGCACGAACCAACCATCATACCGACTTCTTTGAGGTGCCGATCGTGGCGTATTACCGAAAGTACAGTTTGAAATGATTTTCATAAAATTCGATCGAGCGCTATCTATGTTTAAGGGGCGTAAGTAATTTTTGTACATGCTCTATAGAACACAAACTAAAAATGATATTGACTTCATTGAGGTGTTGTTTAAGCGACGTAAGTGATTTTTAACTTCTCAGTATAGGAAGCTATTGTAATCGGTCCGAAAATCGAAATCGAAATTTTCGACAAATTTTCATCTTTCAAGGTCCCAGGAGCATTTTAAGCAAAAAATTGGGAGGAAGTATACACACCTGGACAATGAAATAGGTACAAATGAAAATTAAATGAAAATTGACAATTTTTCCGAGTTAAGTATAGGAAATTCATTTTTATTTATTTTAAATAAACAAAATTCATTTTATTGCTGTAAAAACTTCAACTAGATTGTTCAAAAGTACAAAAAAAAACGTATTAATGATTATTTTCCAAAAATCGCCTGGACAATGAAATAGGTACATCACGAACCTACTGAGAAAAACTTGAATTGGTTTTTTATTTTAGGCTTTTTAATGGAACTAAACCTGTAATTTAGTAGCCAGTGTATCCACCTTTATTTTTGAGTACAGCTTCCACTCTTCTGGGCATGGAGGAAATAAGTTTTTGGCACATTTCAATGGGTATTTGGTTCCAAATTGTTTGCACAGAAATCCATAATTGCTCTTTGTTACGAAAAGTGTGTTTCGCCAGGTTATTTTTTAAATGTCCCCATAGATTTTCAATTGGGTTCAAATCAGGAGACTGACTTGGCCAATTCATTAAGGGGACATTTTGCTGAGCAAACCAATCTGTGACTAGTTTGGAAGTATGCTTAGGATCATTATCCTGTTGATACTTCCAAACTAGCGGCATGTTTTCCTCTGCGTAGGGTAACATGACATTCCTCATTATGTCCAAATATTCAAATCTGGTCATG
The DNA here is from genome assembly GCA_949987705.1 of Thereva unica. NCBI lineage: Eukaryota > Metazoa > Arthropoda > Insecta > Diptera > Therevidae > Thereva > Thereva unica. Next base: position 134,466,284 of record OX465281.1, read on the forward strand.
GTATCCGTTATTCGATGTATTGGACCTACCCCGTTCCACGAGAAACAGCCCCAAACCATTATATTCCCACCGCCATGCTTAATAGTGTTTCTCGTGTAAGATGGATGGAATTCTTTTCCTTTGGGACGACGAACATTCCTTTGAGCGTCATTGGAAAACAAATTAATTTTTGTTTCATCGCTCCAAAGAACGTTGCGCCATTTCCGTTGACCTTCCGGCCCGGACCAGGATAGGTGGGCTTTAGCAAAATTTATCCTCATCTTGAAGTTTTTGTGTTTTAGCAGGGGAGTTTTCCTGGCAATTCGTCCGGGTAGATTTGCATCCACTAATCTTCGCCGTATAGTGCGGGAACTCACCACGTTGCCAATCTCCGCAGCAATATTTCTGGAAGACCGAAATGGGTCCATTTTCGCTAATATTAGTATTCTTTGGTCTGTCCTTGGAGAAGTTTTTTTCGCTTTTCCACGAAGTTCTTCGTCTTTTTCTGGTTTCAGAGCGTTGCAAACGAAATTAGCACTCCGACTCAATAATTTTGCTATAGTTCGAATCGTTTCACCCTCCTCCCTTAACCTCCGAACAAGACGCTTCTCCTCTTGGGTGCAATGTGGCTTTCTACCCATTTTTATAACTAGAATTTATAAAACAACCTCTATTATAAGACAAAAATTTAAAAAAACAGTCATTATGCAATAATAAATACCTTAAAAATCTTTTTGAACCACTTTTAACTATTTATTGCAAACAAAACAACGCTGTACCTATTTTAATGTCCACATCAAATTCGATAACCGTTATAAAATTTTAAAATTCCAACAATTTCCCGAATATTTTGGTTTGTACGTTTTAGAATAGGGTTGCCATATTCATTATTTTGTTTTGGCAGTAAAACGTTATAGAAATAAGTGAAGCTAAGGCTAATATTAACATGAAAGAATATTTTAAGGCAATGTACCTATTTTATTGTCCAGGTGTGTATGTGTGTGTGTGCCTACGTATGTGGTCATTTTTTCCTGCACGATATCGCGCGAACCAAAAAAGATATCGACTTCGTTGAGGTGTCGTTCGAAGCGTATTAACCGAAATATGATCTGAAAAGATTTTCATAAAATTCGGTCCAGACGTTTTTTTGTTTAAGCGGCGTAAGTAGTTTTTGTACCTGCACGATATCGCCCGAACCACGAAAGATATTGACTTACTTGAGGTGCCGTTCGAAGCGTATCAGCGACAATATAATTTGAAAAGATTTTTATAATATTCGGTCGAGCGGTTTTTTGGTTTAAATAACATAAGTGATGTAACTGCACGATATCGCGCGAGCTATAAAAGATATCGACTTAGTTGACGTGCCGTTCGAAGAGTATTAACCAAAATATGATCTGAAAAGATTTTCATAAAATTCGGTCGAACCGTTTTTTTTTTGTTTAAACGACGTTTATGATTTTTGTACCTGCACGATACCACGCAAACTAAAAACTATATCAACCTCATTGAGGCGCCGAAAAAGGAATATTACCGAAAAAATGCTCTGAAAAAAATTTCATATTATTCGGTCGAGCGTTTTTTGTTTAAATAGAAAAACTTCGGCTAATTGTCAGAAAGACCTTAAATTTACAGGTTTTGCTAATATCTCATAAATTCGATGGAATGATACCCGTTGTTAACGAGGTGATCTTTTTTGGGTTCTGCACAGCGATAGCCTTTCAACGGAACATCACTTGTCAAAATCCGACAACCTTCCAAAATCGTGCAAAAATTTCGTTACCCTTTACAAACAGCGCGAATTTTTCAAACCTTGGATTAGCACTTTTTGACGGGGAATTGTTTTCTACGCGTGATACAGTTTCAGAAAATTGCGGTTCATACCAGAATTTCTAGTAGTTACCCCAATATTTGTTCCTTTTGGTCAAGCCTGACAAGTACTTAACAGTTACAGTTTTGCTAATATCTCCGGAGAGCTTTGGAATTTCCAAATGAAGTCATTCGCTTCTCAGTTTGTCAATGGCGCTTCAACACGCTCAATACGAATTTGAACATCCGCTTTAATGCAGCCAACGTAATACGGAGGAAATGTTTGTTTGCTAACGTTCAGGAAAAACAAATTCTCTAGAAAAATCTTGTTGATTTACCACTATTATAGTTATTTCAACTAGCTTCTCTCAGGATTGCTTTGTCATCAGTTCTGTTACTATCCAATTTTCCACTAGTGCTAAACGTATAACTATTTTGTAAGAAGTCAGTTTATTCCATCTTCGTTCATCATACTGGGAAGTTAATCGTGTGGACCGAAGGGGTCAAACACACATTCCAACTAGTTTATTTATTTATTTGCCAAACAAGGCACTTAACAAAACAATTATTAACATTAATAAGGAACATTGCGAGTTTTTAATATGTGGCGACTGCGTACAAACTTAATTACTAAGTTTCACACAAAGTCGCACAACATATTCCGAAAACGAAAAACACGATCAATCGGAACACTTCCTCGATCACCGAACTCAAAGTTCAGTGATCTTGCCGTTTTCCGTTTCGTCCACCATCGTGTTTATCGAGATAGCCAATTTCCGGCATCTCCAAATTTTTAACTCACTGTCCAAGGTTCCTCCATAGCGACACTCAAGGTTCCGCCGCGCGCTAAATAAAATTTGTAAAAACCATAAATAATAAAACCTAATTATAAATACTAGTGATAAGACTTAATTAAAATACCATAATAATACTAGATAATAAAAGATTTAAACAAGTAATCGCAAAAGTATTTTCTTTAAAAACCGCATGTTGAACAAACATCATTGGTGATCCCGTACGCAAAAACACGCCGGAGAAGTGCTGTTTTAAAAAAAACCCCCCACGAATAATAGAAACGTATTGCAATCACAGTGTTATAATTTGATGTGATTAATATTTACTGAAAAAGTTATTTAGCGAAGCAAGCCCAAGTTTTTGTTGTTTTTAAAAAAAAAAAAACTAATAATAATTTGGAAATCTTATATAAATATATATAAACCAATAAATTAAAAGTGTTTCCAAGTTTCAAAACAAAAAACAAATATATACATATTTATTTTTGGAAAGCAAATAAAAGTCCGTAAAAACCTATACAAAAAAATCAATAACAAGGCAGAATTACGAATCTGGGCCTATATTTGTAATATTTAACAGAAATTAAAATTTATTTTAGATAAGTAACAACATATGAAATCATAAATTTTCATAAATTAATTGCTGCATCATATCGCCAAAGGAATAATTTCTCCCAAACGGGATACGTTTTAGCAACAGGCCAACGGTAAAAACCAGAACAAAAGACGATAACAATTGCGGAAGACACTTTTTCTACGCCTCTTGTAGAATACGAGCATTCTGATATTGCTTTTAGACACGGAGTTGCGGGCATTCCGCACCCGTGTGGAATATTCATTCCATCACTTGTTATGGAATGACTACTAGGGGCGACATCTGTTGCTCCAAAGCGAAGAATATGATGGTGTTATTCTTTTTATTTATTAATTAATAAATTAAAGGAAAAAAAGAAATATTTCAATAATATGTTATTTAGGGTTAAAATATCTTGCTGTGCTTTATGCATTTATATTTTTGACAATAGCTTTACATAGTGTTGCGATGATTTAAATCAAGTGATTTAAATCAACGATTAAATCGCGATTTTAATCAAATGATTTTTTTTTTTTTCAAATTTCGATGATTTAAATCAATTTTTTTAAAATCTACTCAAGTGTAGCAAATTTCACAAAACAATTACAACTGCCAAAAATGTTACAAAATATACATTCAAAAAACTACGAACTCAATTCAAAAAATATGTTTGCCAGTCTAAGTACGTGTTTATTCGGTTCAGTTTACATCGGTAGAAAATATAGTCCAGGAGAGATAGCGAAAATGTATTTAAAAGTTGAAATAAATCTACCCTGCGATTTCTTGACGCTACAATTAAGAGAAAAATCGTAGGAGTTCAATGAATGTGTTTTGGATAAAATTGGTCCAGGGCAACAGGTGGTAAAAAGTTAATAATAGAGCGAAAACACGTTTTTCCACGTTTTGGGTACGAAAAAAATGTTGTTTTGGAAAACAAAAAATACTACATAATAGTGCTTAAAAAGACTAAAATTATGAGTTTTGCATCATTGAAATCGGTCAACAGGTTTTTTGCAGAAAAATTCAAAAACCATTAAAAATTGCCGTTTTTTGACATTTAATTATAGGGAGTGAAATTATCGTAGAACTTTGCGTCAAGGCTTAAATTGTGGTTTGTGATGGTGCCTACCTACAATAAAAATTTCATGGAAAAATAACGGTAACTTTTCGAGTAAATCTCAAAAATATAAAAACACCTGTTTCACGGAAACAGGTTGAACAAGGCCCACAATGGTCCTAGAAATTTTTTGATTGACCATTTGGCTCGCAAAGGGTTGCTCTACAGCCCCATTTTCATGAAATGTATGTGAGGTTTGATTTAACACCTTAAAAACCCGTTTGAAAACCACCCTTTTTCCAGCTCAAATTCTCCAAAAGTCATAAAAGTTGAAGGCCTACAATGTGTCAGTGATTACACTGAACTTTCTTTCATTTATTTCAATTATGTAACATTTTTGGTCAGTTGTATGCGTTTTCATTTGACTTTGTTAAATTATGATTTGGTAAATTGTTATTTGGATTTCTTATAACAACATCGCAATATAAAATTTTTTGATTTAAATCTGATTTAAATCTGATTTAAATCAAAAAAATCGATTTATTCGATTTTTAAAAAAAAAATCGTGATTTTTTTCAACCCTAGCCTTTACATTAGGTAGGTACGTTTTTGTTTACAAAATAATAATAAAATCTATTTTAGAGGCGTAGAAAAAGTATAGTCTGCAACACGTTTTGAATGGCATATGCCGCACTCGTGGAATTAACAAAATTTTTGGATATATAAATACATAATTAACACAATTTTTACATATATACATACATAATTAACATAGTTTTTACATAAATACATATATAATTAACATAATTTTTACATATATACATACATAGTAAACATAATTTTTACATACATAATTATCATAATTTTTACATATTGCACTTACATACATTTTTTTTAAACATTTTTTTTTAAAAACTACGGAAGAAATGAAGTTTAGTGTACGATTAGTATCGAGGTGCAATTCATAACTCATAACTTATATACATATATTTATATAGATATTTTTTTTTTCTTATTGTCACATCGACAAAGGAAACAGGCGTTTTAAGACATTTCCATTTTCTCCACTTTAAGATAGTATAATTACTACTAGAATTAAAACTACTTATATTGTTCCATTTTTGAATTCGTTGATAATTCTTCTAATTTGATTTTATATCACATCTACGATATTCTTAAAATAATTCCAATATGTCAAGGACCGAAGGTTCATCCATGGAACAAGACGATCACATGGAATGGCCAGAAGTAGAGGAACCAAAGCCAGGTGGATCGTCAGCAGTCAATGATGACCTAATCCGGAACCTGTGGGAGCGGAGGCTTCGGAATCCGAGAAGCCGAACACCTGGCAATCGACAGGGCAGCCCTCGACAGCCCTCGGCCAATCGGCCACAAGGGGCCAATCAAGCCAGGGGTAGCTTGTGCTATTTCCACTACCGTTACGGTAGTGAAGCTCGCACCTGCAAAGCCCCCTACAGTTTCGGTGGTGGTAATGCCAAGCCGGCGAAGAAAAAGGCCACCACCCATAAAAAAAAAACTAAAGTTGGGGATCGACATGAGCGAGCATACAACCGGCCGCTCATATCGTTTATTCGTCAGAGACACCAACAATCGGATGGACTTTCTGATCGATTCCCGCCAAGGCGTTCCCGGCCCATAACGGTAGCCCCAACGTCCTTCTGTATGCGGCCAACGGATCACTGATCCGAATTTTCGGCACAAAGTTGCTTGAACTTGAACTCGGCTTACGCCGACGATATGTTTACAACTTTATTATAGCCGACACCACTAAAGCCATTATCGGGGCGGACTTCTTAACGAAGTTCAAATTGTCCGTCGATTTTGAATATCGGCATTTAGTCGACAAGCGCACGAAGTTTCGAACTAACGTGTGCGCTACCGTCGACTACAACCCCGAAACATTTCCATGCCGAGTTATTGGCATATACAAAGAGCTATTAACGAAGTACGCTTCGTTAACAAAACCGCCCAATTTTAACCTTCCGGTTAAACACAATGTGCAACACCACATTGTAACTAAAGGGCAATTACCATTTGTCACCGCTCGGCGACTCCATCCGGAGAAACTGAAGGTGGCAAAGTTAGAATTCGACCATATGGTCCAATTGCGTCGTCCCCCGCAGCATCTCCGCTTCATTTGGTCCCTAAACGGGACTCACATGATTGGAGGCCATGCGGCGACTACCGTCGCCTTAACGCTGTCACTGTGCCGGATAGATATCCGATCCCGCATATACAGAATTTCTCCGTGAATCTTCACGGCTGCACAATTTTTTCGAAGGTTGACTTGGTACGTGCATACCATCACATACCAATCGCCCCAGAAGACGTGCATAAGACTGCACTCATTACACCATTCGGCCTATATGAGTTTACACGTATGCCATTCGGCTTACGAAATGCAGCCCAAACCTTTCAAAGGTTCATTAATGAAGTTACGAGAGATCTCGACTTCGTTTATGTAGACTTGGACGATATACTTATGGCCAGTAAAACCGAGGATGATCATATCGCTCACCTCGAAGAGCTCTTAAAACGCCTCGATAGCTTCGGTTTAACCATTAAGCTAGAGAAATGCGTTTTTGGTGCGACAGAGATTAAGTTTCTAAGCCACCGCATCACAAAGGATGGAATACTTCCATCCTCCGATAGGGTTCAGGCTATCGTTGATCTCGCACCTCCAACTTCTATCAAATCGATCCAGAAGTTTTTGGGAATGGTGAATTTCTATCACCGATTTATCCCAAAATTGGCTGAACAGTTGGTGCCGATAAACGAGCGTTTGAGAGACCTTCTCAACCGCTCACGTGCCAATAAAGTTTTTGACTGGCCAGCAGAATGTCAGGCGGCATTCCTCAAGGTGTAAACCTCGATGGCGAAACGCCGAAACGTATTCCATGTCGCCGAAAGCGATTAATCCAAGCAAAATATTTAAATATTGCAGCCATTTAGCTGGCTAGAGCATGGCAACTTTTAGTCGAGGTCCAGCAACAGACAGCAGCGATGGTCACGCGCATTTTTGCTTCGCACCCGTTTCTGGGCACTTGTGCCTATGCAGCTGGCTAGAGCATGGAAACTTTTGGTTGAGCTCCACTTACAAACAGCAGCGTATAATTATATGTGTGCGAGGCAAAATATCCCGCGCTTGGTGAGAGGGATTGGGTTTGAATGTTGCAATGCTGAAGCTGCTCTTAGCATTCGTTTTATATTCTCGCGCCGCTCTCAAAATTCATGTCATATTCTCGCACGCCATCGCACACAGCAGCGAATGTGTGCGAGAGGATGAAATGAATGCTAAGAGCGGGAAATCGTCCACAAATTTGGAACCGTGTGGTCTGCAAATGAATGGGAGGATAGATTAAAGAAAATAAGTGCAAGCAACAAGGTCGGTATAGATTTGAGAAAAGCTAGTAAGACAATGTAAAGTTCCTCGCGGCGTTAAAAGAAGGACGGCCAACACATCTACCACTGCGCTATCCGGAACTGACGTATCAGCATATTTCCTCAAAGTTGCTCCTTCACGAGCCGATCCATCTTGGGTATATGACCTCTTCAGGACCGAATTCGGCATAAATCTGCACAATTGTGAGCCTGTCATTTTCAAAAAAAAAGAAGATGGAGAAACTGAAGAACTTTAGGCTGCTTATGCCATCTAGATACGAATGGCTTTTCTTCAACTCGAAAACGGATGTCTTCAGGTGGGACAATCTCACTCTATGTCACTGGAGCAATAGGTTAAGTAGGAGTACTAATTTCATAACAAATAAATGTGAAAAGAAAACTAACACTAAAACTAAGGTTAATTTAAGCTCTACTAAACCTAAACCCAGTAAAATTAGAATTAGTTCTAACGTAATTGTAAGCTCCACTCATCCAACCAATGCTCTACTCATTTCATCCTCTATTCATAAATCTAAAAGTAATCCATTCACATCGTACCCTAACTTTTCCCGCAGCCACATCGTCGTCGGCGGTCGCTCATATGCTAATGTTAACGAGATTCCCAGAAGCCACTCGCCTCTGTTAAACAAGTCGCAGCATCAGCCTACTGTAGTGAACCCAGCGCAACCAACGGAGCCATCTGCAGGCAGCACTATTAACATCCCCACCCCAACCGCCCTCCCATTTTTAAACCAGCATCAGCCTACTGTAGCGAACCCAACGCAACCAACCGACCCATCTGCAGGCAGCACTATTAACATCCCCACCCCAACCGCCCTGCCATTTTTAAACCCTCTCCAGCCCCCGATCGTTAAAAATACCCTAATTTCGGCAGAATCGAGTGATAATCGATATTTGCTATCTCGTTTACGAGAAAGTAAAGTTTACGATAGTGTAAGGCTGTTCCTTGCTTACATGTACAACAAACCTGCCTCCAAGGCAAATACAAGGCAAAACCAGGACCAGTCTGATCATCGAGATCCAACAGGAAGGTTTACCAACCAATCGTGATACCCTACACACACTTTATACCAAGTATCATGAGCAATATGGAATAACCTTCGAACAAGTAAGCAAGGATCTTGCAACTTATGCCTCCCATGTTCGGACACTACATGTATCCCAGCTGCAAAAGAGCCGTGGCGAAAGGAACCGATACTATCGCCCCTAACTAGTCACTCCCCCAATGAATAACAACACCTCGATCCCCCACCCAAAACTTAACCAACATGACGGCATAAGACTTTTTTACCACAATTGCAGTGGAATGAGAGGTAAAATAAAGGATCTCTACATCGACTCAAAATCTTGTCTCTTCAATGTGCTCGTGATCACTGAAACGTGGTTAAATGACACATTCCAAAATGAGGAGATATTAGACTCCAGCTGGACAGTCTATAGATGTGATAGAGACTACAACTCCACCGGTCTTTCAAGAGGAGGCGGAGTACTTATAGCTGTCAAGGACTACTTAAATTGTGAACTATTAACAACCAATCACGCACAATTTTTCGAGCATGTTTTTGTTCGAATCAAATTGGGCAAGAAAAAAATACTCATCGGCACTTTCTATACACCCCCCTTTCAGACGAATCTAAGTATGATGATTTACTTCATATTTTAGAGAGGTAAAATAAAGGATCTCTACATCGACTCAAAATCTTGTCTCTTCAATGTGCTCGTGATCACTGAAACGTGGTTAAATGACACATTCCAAAATGAGGAGATATTAGACTCCAGCTGGACAGTCTATAGATGTGATAGAGACTACAACTCCACCGGTCTTTCAAGAGGAGGCGGAGTACTTATAGCTGTCAAGGACTACTTAAATTGTGAACTTTTTGTATTTGTATTTATTTTAACAGGTGTAACAAAATATACAAAAATATTGCAAAGTAAAATCTTACATTTCTATTCACTTAAAATATTCCTTAAAAACTAGGTGGTCGCAATTATTCTACTATATACAATATTTTTCGCAGAGGCCGAAGCCTGTGAGCGAACCTGTTAAGTTTTTTTTAAATATATATGATTTTAATTTTATATGATTATTTAACTAAAGGAAACATGGATGCATATCAGTATATAAATTAATAATTTTAAGAATATTGAAAACTTATGATTTTATACTA
>OX465281.1:134476290-134633113 GCA_949987705.1 Thereva unica
TGAGATATAAATACATAGTGTGCATGAGAAATTATGAGTAATAACCCAGCAAACATCATCTCGAAGTTTAGAGTGCTTCGAAAAATTCTCGAACAGGAAGAGAGCGAGAAAGAAATACTTTGAAATAAAATTACGGTAATATTTCGTTTTTACGAAAAAAAATCGAAATTTTAAAAGAAGAGAACCGCGTACAATACTAAAAGTAAAATTCGCCTTTAAAAGGTTTCGAGAATTTTTCGTTTTGGCGAAAAAAACGAAAGAAACTCGAATCGCTTTTGCGATTCGACCTAGCGGTCCTTTTCGTTCTTTTTTACTTCGATTTCAATTCGAAAACGGCTTCGAGATCGCAATTGTAGTTCATTTTAACGATTAGCTTTCGATTCGATCTCAAATCATAATGTTTGCTGGGAAGAGAAAAATAAAACAAAAGAAAAAAAAATATATACATATATAAATTTAAATTTAAAAAAGAAAAAAAAAAGAAAAGTTAAAATAATTGACAAAAGAAAAAGGAAATAAAAAAAAGAAAATAAAAAAAAGAATAAAGAATCCACAAACAAGATTAACTTTATTTTCCTATATTCATGCTCTTACAGCTCTATTAACTAAAAGTTCGAAGAGACGCTTCTTGAAAATGCCCGCTGAATCGATTCGTTGCAATTCAACCGGGAGAGAGTTCCATAGTATAGCAACGAAGACAAAGAAAGAACGTTGTCCAATTAAAGTGCGAAAACGCGGAATAATCAAATTTTTATTTCTAAGTGACTGTGAAAGCTGCACGAACTGGTTGAGGTATGCGGGTTTGCGATGGTTCAGGATGTCGTGAAGCACAAGCAAAAGCCTAAATTCACGGTAAACGCAAATGGAGCAACCTAAAACGGAATTTCGATAAGGTGATATATGATCAAATCGGCGTAAGTTATATACAAAGCGCACGCAGTCATTAAAGGCTACTTCGAGTTTTCTCGCACAAGACGAGTCTAAAGACGGAAAAATGCATAGACCATGCATTAGGTGAGGTAGCAGTAAGGCTTTAACTAAATTCAAACGGACAGACCTTTTGAGCAAACCACAGTGGTACCTAAGTTTTGACAGAAGGCCATAAATTTTGCCAATAATGAGAGTGATGTGGTCGCAGCAGGTCATACGGCTATTCAGAACAACTCCTAGATTTTTTACTTTTTCGACGGAAGTGAGGGGAACACCATTCAAGACGATATCTGGCAGAGTAGGACGAGAGATGGGAGTGTGAGAGAAATATATACAACGGGACTTCGATGGATTTAATTGAAGTAGGTTCAACGTCGACCAGCACGAAATGCGGCGTAAATCTGCCGAAATCTTCTCAGCAGAAGAAACGATTTGGCTTTCTGGTGCAGATATATAAAGTTGAACATCATCAGCGTACATGTGGATCTTGGAGTCTATTACTACTAAAGGAAGGTCATTAATAAAAATGCTGAACAGTAGTGGTCCGAGAATGGAACCTTGAGGGACTCCCGAGCTAAGTTGGGCAATTGAAGAACTGCAGGCACCTAGTTTAACTTGTTGAGATCGGTGCGTTAAGAAGCTATGCAGAAGTTTAAGGGCTGTTTGAGAAAAGTGGGCTTGTGAAGAGAGTTTTTGCAGAAGCAAAGTGTGATTAACGCTATCGAAGGCTTTTGAGAAATCAAGCAACAATATACAGCACACGTGACGCTCATCAAGAGAGGCACGAATATCATTCGTGACTTTAAGGAGAGCAGTTTCGCAGCTGTGGTATTTGCGGAACCCAGATTGCCACGCATTTATAAAACGAAGTCGTTCGCCATATTCAAGTATTTGGATGGATAACATCTTTTCCAGCACTTTTGCTAAGAATGGGAGTATACTAATGGGTCGATAGTCAGAGGGGCTAACAGGAGAGGGACACTTGGGAATGGGTGTAATTAAAGCGTGTTTCCAACACTTAGGGAACTTTGATACCGTAATACAGGAGTTGAATAAGTGAGTCAGAATAGGCAGTAAGCAAGGTAGCAACATTTTTAGAAACGTAGGTGAAATATTATCGCTACCAACAGCTTTAGATTTGATCGATTTAAGGGCAGTGATGACTTCAAGGGAATCAACACAACGAAAATAGAAGCCTCCAGAAGAAGCAGTAGCAGGGATATTAGCATGCTCTGCCGTTTGGTTAGATATAAAGTGCTGGTTAAGAGTTTCAAGACTGAGGTTATGAATAGTGCCTTCATTCTTAGTGTGTACACCTAAATTGCGCAAATTATTCCACACGGTTTTCACTGAAAGAGAGGGGTCAAGCTTACGGCTATAATAATTTCGTTTAGCTTCCTTAATTTTAGCAACAACAAGATTCCTAAGGCGTTTAAAAGATCTCCTTGCAACATCACTTTTTACTCTTAAAAATAATTTATATAAAAACTCCCTTTCAATAATAAGTGATTTAATTTCATCAGTGAACCAAGGTTTGGATTTAGCTAAGCAAATTTTACTTCTGATAGGCACAAACTCATCATACAGGTCAAGGAACATTCTATTGAACTTAGCAATTTTCTCATCAACATCAGTCATTGAGAAAATGTCAGTCCATGGTAAACTACGACATCTAAGGTCAAGACATTCTTGGTCAATATTAGAGAAATCACGATAGGTAAACGTTTTCGCCAGAGGGGAATCAACATTAAATCTATGACATGCAAATAGAATATCATGACCCAGATAGCTGGGCGGAGAGATTTGGTTAATAAAAATAACAGAATCGATATCGTTTGTGAGAAATAGGTCAAGCAGGGAAGGTGATCTACAATTAAAGTAAGTAGGGAGCTAATTCACAGAGTCCAAACCAAGGGATTGCACAAAGTACCGGAAAGATTGTTGTAGGGAAGAATTTACTAATAAGTTCACACTAAAATCACCACCTACCAGTATGCTTTTATACCCACTGGACAGGTGCTCAAGAGTATCATAAAATTCTTTAGCATTGTTAGAATTAAACATGCCAGGAGGAGAGTACACACAGACTAGTAGAAGCTTATCGACAGAGCTAGAAACTTCGACACATAAAAAGTCAATTCCATGTTGTTTAGAGAAACCAACAATTTTTGACTTCAAATTATCACGCAAGTAAATCGCCACACCGCCGCCGACGCGACCTTGACGATCATTACGAAATAATTTGAAACCATCAATAGAAACCGAAGAGGAGGGAATAGAATTGTTGAGCCAACTTTCACAGATTAAAAGCGCATGCGCACCTGAATTAATAAATATCTCGTTAAGTTCTTCAATTTTCGGTCTAATACTTCGCGAGTTCATTAAACAAGCATTGAAACCATCATATTTTGCACTAAAAATTTTGACCAAAGTTCTCACTCGGTCCTCGCTACTAAAATCAAACGACATTGAGACTTAACAACACGAAACAACGAACATCGTCAAGAAGCGGATATGCGGAGCAGAAAAAAGGAGATGAAAATTTCGCCGAATAGCATGAATACATAACGAAAAAAAAGGAGTATAAAATAAAATATGAAATTAAACAAAAATTTAAAATAAAATATTAAAAATGAATGAAAAAAAGAAGTTGAATTAAAAATTAAATTAAAATTAAATTCAAGAAACAGAATTAACCAGAAACAAAAACAAAAGAAAAATAAGATTAAAACAAACAGAAAAAGAAAATTACTCCCTCTCTCAAACGCTGGCGCTGAGTGGATCCAGTGTCTCCATCGATGGGCATTGCAGTTGAGAAATATCCCGCACCACAACAAAGTTGTCCTCCTTTTTCCGTTTTATTCGGACAAGACCGTCCCTGGTAGAAACAGACTGCAGCTGTCCGAGTCTGCGCTGTTTGAAAGCCTCTCGTAATAAAATGTTGTTTATAGATGAGAGGCTTTCATTCACGTAGACTGGAGAATCGGCCGTGTAACCATCAAGCTCACAAAGCGGAAATTTCAGTTTATTCCTCTCCTTCAAGGTTCACTTGGAATTTTCCATTTATTTTTATTATTGATGACTTAGTCTTATCTAACGCCAGCTGATCTTCTACAGATTTGATTTTATCTGTCTTTGCAATGCAAACTCCAAAATTTTCTAAACTAAACTTACTTTTCACCATTTCCCGCAAATCTTCGTCAGCAATGTGACAACATGTGAAATTTGTCTGACTTAATTCTGCTTCGATTGGACCATGCAGCACCCATCCTAACTTGGTTTTTGATAACATTGGCCCGTTTTCATCTGGGTTGATGACAGCCCTTGTTGTTATTATGTTTGCGTGTCGTTGGCCGATTAATAACATTGGTTGTGTGTTGTGCAGCTTGTTTAGATTTACTAGGTTGTTGGGTATTTCTTGTGATAGCTTTTTATAATCGATTTGCTGTGTTGGCAAATTTAAATCGGTTACCAATCGAACGTCTTTTAACGTGAATTCGTTGTTGTTGCTACCACTAATGGTTATACTTGCGATCTCGGCTTTTGGTTCGTATCGGTAAACTCCTCCTGTCCAACTGAAGCAGAATGGTTGTACAGCACCTTGTATCCCTACATCATGTGCTACCTTCAAATCCATTATTGTGGTTGTGCTACCTTCATCTAAAAATGCAATTATTTCTTTCGACCCTACTGGTCCGTGAATTTGTATTGGGAGCATTTTTAACAAACCTTTTTTATTCTCTGCAATGCAGCCACTGAAGGCCTGAGGTGTTGGTACCGCTTTTTCCATTCGTCTTTTATGTAGCAATCGATGGTGAAATTTTTTCACAATTGTCAATTTTGCACATCTCATGTTCAGAGCATTGACCTTTATGAAAATGTAAGCAGCAGTAACATGCTTTGTGTTGGTTTGCCAAGTCCCACCTTTTCCTAATTTCAGCTTTTTTGAAGATGTTGCACTTGTCAAGAGAGTGCTTTTCTTCATTGCATATTGAGCAAATTGTTTTGCCTTTCGGCTTTCGTTGGTCCGAGTCCAATACTTTTTGCTGGTATGTGTTGGCTTGACAGTTGTTTATTTCTGTTACCTTCTTGAAGAATGAGATGCCTTGAGCGAGGTCAGCCTGCTTCTGTGTCCATTCTGCAAAGTCGTAAAAATCACAATTTGCTGGACGTACGCCTTTTTCGTTCAAAAATGTTCCCCATTCTCTAAGTAAGTTTTCAGAGAGCCTTTCAATCATCATAGCCATCAACTTTTGAGTATCAACGAGCTTGTTTTCAGTGAACTCCAGTGCTGAACAGATATTTTGTACAGCGCAATTGTACTCTTCAAAATCTGCCAACTCAATCACTTGTCCGATTTTTTTTGCCTTCTTCATTAGCTCTAATGCTATGTTTTCAGAACCACCATACGCATTGTTTAAAATTGAAATAATTTTAGAGGGCTCCTTTGCGGAAATCAGCAGCAATTCGAACTTCTCTCGAGCCGCTCCCTTTAATGCTTTGCTCAATCTAAATACGTCATCTTCATTAGAAAACCCGCATTCTCTGCTTGTTGTCTGGAAGTGATTCAGAAAATGTTGCCACGCCAATGCGGATGACCCGTCAAACTCCAAATGCTTACCACTGAGAGTCTGTCTTGCAAGCATGTTAGAAATGGTATTTTTTAAAGAAGCATCTTGTTTGTGCGACGTCATGTTTTTTTTGTTTTTTTTTTTGTTTTTACTGATGACGAGGTTTTTGGGGTAGTAGCTCGATAACAAAAAAATATAAATATTTTTACTGATTTTACAGCATTTTGAAAAATACATGTAAATGAGGAAAGCAAAACACTGCATTTGACAATAGAAATTAAAAAAATACCTAAAAAAAATTTCAAGCAAAAAGAAGAAATATGAGTCGTACCTTCTATGCCCATTTTATACATAACGAATTTAAATTTCATTGGATAGTTTTGGATTTTATATCCCCGCGAACGGACAACATGCAGGAAAAGATATTGCGCAAATTTTTCATACGTGTTTGACAGAATTTGATTTAAAGGAAAATATTCAAGGTATGACAGTGGATAATGCCTCCGCTAATACAAGATTCATGTTGGAACTTAACAACCCAGTGGGAAAAATTGGGAGCAATGCACAGGGGAGTGTACTTGGAGCACTCTTAAGAGAGCTTTCTTGGAGTTTTCATAAATTTTATATAAAAAAAGAAAACGGGCAATTATCCTCATGCCCATAAAATGTGACATTAGCAAACTCAATAGCCCGGCTCTCGTTCGATACGGAGGACAAGCAGCTTTGGAAGTTGATAAAGTTTAGTTGGGGGACTGCTTTGGTAAAGCCACTCCCGGGCAGTGTTGGGCAAAACTAAATTTCTGGACGATTAAAAATTGACAATTAATTAATTGTTAATCACGTCTACTGCAATTAACAATTAATTAATTGTAATTGTGAAAACTCGCAATTAACAATTAATTAATTGTTAATCGCGTCTATTGCAATTAACAATTAATTAATTGTAATTGTGAAAATTCGCAATTAACAATTAATTAATTGTTAGTCGTGAGTTTCCACAATTAAAGACGATTAATCAATTGTCAATCATTTTTATGGATTTGATTAAAAACTAAAAATTAAAATTTATTATTATATGGAAAGAGTAGTAGTATGTTATTTTTTATTAGTTCATTTTAAAAAGCGTGTTTTTAGTTTTTAAAGTAAAAACTTTTTTAGCCACGTTGCGCACCTTTGCGTCACGGTCAATTTTTTGCGTGCCGTGGGGGAACAATTTGGCTTTGGGGATTTTAGTTTGTATTGTATGAGTTATCTATAATAACATTCTAGTTGTGCCATTTTCAACATTTTTCGAAATCGAAATCAATGGAGCAATCCATTTTTAGAAGAGATTTTTTTTATTTTATGTTTTTTTGTTTGACCGGAAGAGAATTTTTTACAGAAGAGAATTTCGTTTTGTGTTTGATTTTTTTTGCTATTTTTCGTTTTGTGTTTAAAGAGGGACTAGTGTATTATATATTATTATGTAACATATAGCAATATGTACTACGTGCTATATACTAAGTGTTATGCACTATGTATTAGGTACTATGTACACGGACTATGTACTATGCCATATGTACTATGTACTATTTATTATGGACTATATACTGTCAACTATGTTTTATGTGCTATGTACTATGCACAAGGTATTATGTACTATGTATAATCTGCTATGTACTAGGTATTATGTACTTTGCATTACGGACTATGTGCTACTTACTATGAATTATGTACTATGAAGTATGTACTATGTACTTCGTACTATGTATTATGTATTATGTACTATTTATTTTGGACTGTATACTACCTACTATATACTGTCAACTATGTTTTATGTGTTATGCACTATGCACAAGGAATTATGTACTATGTATAATCTTCTATGTACTAGGTATTATGTACTTTATTACGGATTATGTGCTATTTACTATGAATTATGTACTATGAACTATATATTATGTACTTTGTACTATGTATTATGTATTATATACTATTTATTTTGGACTATATACTATCTACTATATACTGTCAACTATGTTTTATGTGCTATGTACTATGTACAAGGTATTATGTACTATGTATAATCTGCTATGTACTAGGTATTATGTACTTTGCATTACGGACTATGTGCTACTTACTATGAATTATGTACTATGAAGTATGTACTATGTACTTTGTACTATGTATTATGTACTATGTATTGGGGGCTATGATTAGGTACCATATACTGTTCACAATGTACTATGTATTAGGTATTATATACTATGTACTGCGATTATGTACTATTTATTCTGTACTATGACTAAGTATTATGAACTATGTGTTATCTGCTATGTACTTTGCACTATATACTCTGTATTATGTATTTTCTACTAAATATTATGTACTTTGTACCAAACACTATATACTATGTTCTATGTAAAAGGTATTATGTACTATGTACTTGCACTATGTACTATGAACTATGTATTATGTTTTGTATTATCTATTATGTATTAAGTACTATTTACTACGAACTATGTACTATGTACAATGTTCTATGTGTTATGTTCTATGTACTAAGTGCTATGTACTATTTACTATGAACTATGTATTATTCACTACTACTATGTACTATATTGTGTAATATGTACTATGAATTATGTTCTATGTATTATTTACATATGTATTATATATTACGGATTACGTATTTTGTATTATGTATTATTGTATATACAAAATTTATTGACCTTTATCCTTCTGTAGGACTAAGATTGATTTGGACATATAGAATGACCATAGAGGTCTTAATTTCCAAAATGTGCCCAGACACACATACATTTTTTTATGATATATATTTTTGTTTAGGTTTTTTGAGATAGGTTATTGATAGTACATTTTATTAGGGTTATAAGGAACAAGTACTGTTATTGCGCCCATGATCAGTATTAACGCGTATTATATTCATGCCAAATTTTACGGTAATTCGCTTTACCATATAACATAAAATACACCACTACAACGCAAAAAAACATTACGGTTTCGTTTTTGATATACAGTATCCGTTGATTTTTCAAAGCGGCTGACTTTGGTTAGGTTTTGGATAGTATGGGAGGGAAAGGGGGTGGTTGGAGTCGTAATGGTTTAGCCGCTAGTGCGATTTTGTTTTGGTGCAGGTTTACGTATCACCCTGAATTTAAGTAACCCTAGGACCTATTTTCATGAATATGGTAGCAATGATACTCCCACTCATCTAAAACTACAAAATTAGTCGGCCACTTTGAATTTTAAAATTTTGATCACAAATTTGTCATTTGGATCCCTCAAAACCCCCTGACACTAATTTTCATTACAATCGGAACACAATTGCAAAAATTAGTCCGCCATTTTGAATTTTGAAATGTTGACCACAAATTTGTCATTTGGATCCCTCAAAACCCCCTGACACTAATTTTCAGCACAATCGGAGCTCAATTGCCAAAATTAGTCCGCCATTTTGAATTTTAAAATTTTAACCACAAATTTGTCATTGGGATCCCTCAAAACCCCCTGACACTAATTTTCAGTACAATCGGAACACAATTGCCAAAACTAGTCCGCCATTTTGAATTTAAAATTTTAAACACAAATTTGTCATTTGGATCCCTCAAAACCCCCCGACACTAATTTACAGCACAATCGGAGCAGAATTTCCAAAATTAGTCCGCCATTTTGAATTTTAAAATTTTGACCACAAATATGTCATTTGGATCCCTCAAAACCCCCCGACACTAATTTTCAGCACAATCGGTGCACAATTGCCAAAACTAGTCCGCCATTTAGAATTTTAAAATTTTAACCACAAATTTGTCATTTGGATCCCTCAAAACCCCCCGACACTAATTTTCAGCACAATCGGAGCTCAATTGCCAAAATTAGTCCGCCATTTTGAATTTTAAAATTTTAACCCCAAATTTGTCATTTGGATCCCTCAAAACCCCCTGACACTAATTTTCAGCACAATCGGAGCACAATTGCCAAAATTAGTCCGCCATTTTGAATTTTAAAATTTTAACCACAAATTTGTAATTGGGATCCCTCAAAACCCCCCGACACTAATTTTCAGTACAATCGGAACACAATTGCCAAAACTAGTCCCCCATTTTGAATTTTAAAATTTTAACCACAAATTTGTCATTTGGATCCCTCAAAACCCCCCGACACTAATTTTCAGCACAATCGGAGCACAATTTCCAAAATTTTCCGCCATTTTGAATTTTAAAATTTTGACCACAAATTTGTCATTTGGGTCCCTCAAAACCCCCTGACACTAATTTTCAGCACAATCGGAGCACAATTGCCAAAATTAGTCCGCCATTTTGAATTTTAAAATTGTAACCCCAAATTTGTCATTTGGATCCCTCAAAACCCCCCGACACTAATTTTCAGCACAATCGGTGCACAATTGCCAAAACTAGTCCGCCATTTAGAATTTTAAAATTTTAACCACAAATTTGTCATTGGGATCCCTCAAAACCCTCCGACACTAATTTTCAGTACAATCGGAACACAATTGCCAAAACTAGTCCGCCATTTTGAATTTTAAAATTTTAACCACACATTTGTCATTTGGATCCCTCAAAACCCCCCGACACTAATTTTCAGCACAATCGGAGCACAATTTCCAAAATTTTCCGCCATTTTTAATTTTAAAATTTTGACCACAAATTTGTCATTTGGGTCCCTCAAAACCCCCTGACGCTAATTTTCAGCACAATCGGAGCACAATTGCCAAAATTAGTCCGCCATTTTGAATTTTAAAATTTTAACCCCAAATTTGTCATTTGGATCCCTCAAAACCCCCCGACACTAATTTACAGCACAATCGGAGCACAATTTCCAAAACTAGTCCGCCATTTAGAATTTTAAAATTTTAACCACAAATTTGTCATTGGGATCCCTCAAAACCCTCCGACACTAATTTTCAGCACAATCGGAGCACAATTGCCAAAATTAGTCCGCCATTTTGAATTTTAAAATTTTAACCCCAAATTTGTCATTTGGATCCCTCAAAACCCCCCGACACTAATTTACAGCACAATCGGAGCACAATTTCCAAAATTAGTCCCCCATTTTGAATTTTTCTTCTTTCAGCCATTTTGGCCGCCATACTCCCCATATTTTTTTTTCATATTATGCTCTTTATATGAATGATTCTCCAAAAAAATGGCAGGATAATATAAAATTGGAGTGTCTATATCTATATTGAAGCGGAATAATTGTAAGTTTTAATTGTTTTTTAGAACAATTGACAAAATTAATTGCAATTGATAAATTAATTGCAATTGATTTAGTTCTAATATACAATTAATACAGATTAATCCAAATAAATTAATTGTGGGGTGCAATTAATAGTTCAATCGCAATTAATTTTAATTGCAATTAAATTAATCGCAATTAATTTTTTAATCAATTAATTAATTGATTGAAAATTTAATTGATTAATGCCCAACACTGCTCCCGGGCTTGGAAAGAAAAAGGCAATTGCAAAAGATAAACAAAATAAAAGCTTTTCGAAACCGGATTACATACCCACAGGCGCCCATGAATATTTGTTTTTTAAAAAGCTTTTTTATAATGCTCCAACAACGCGTTTTTGGGAGCATAAAAACGTATGCTCCCTCGCAATGACATGCAATGTTAAAAAGAATATAGAACGGGTATGGCAACGGGAGCACTCTATGCTCCTTTTGGAGCGCTCCAAGATGGCTCTTGGAGCACTCCCTTTTCCCACTGGGAATATATTACCAAATTTTAACCCCATATATCAGCGCTTTTGGTTTATGGCACCCATCTTAAATTTAGACGTGCAGGATTTACTGAAAACACTAGCTTTACACAACATTAGTGTAGAAGACGAAATGAGTAGCGATCAAGATGAACCTACAGCCGAGGATACCATTCCACATATGTATCGATGATTCATCAACTTCACTGATGAAAATACGAAGAAGTTTAGTAAGATAAGAAAGAGTGAGATATTAAGTAAGAAATTTAAATCTGCCTGTGAGACAGCTGGCGTATCAAGTATAGATTTTTTCAAACTGCGTGACACAAAAAATTTGAACAGTTCTGCGCACCTCATTGCCAAATTTTATAAATATTGTTCTATCATTTCCCCGCTTTTTAGTTAAAACGGCAACAAACGCAGAAAAAACTTAACAAAATAATTTGGGAAGGGATGCGCGCATGCGGAATGAATAAAGTTAATTAATCTTTATATGTGCTGAGCAGAGCTTTTAAATACATATAAAATTCCTGCTCAACCAAGTCAGTTTATCCATCGTAATAAGCATAATTTTACTATAATTATGCTAGATTTTTCTCATCCCTAAATTTAAAATAAATTAAAAGAAATTCTGGAAAAATTTCTTTTAAATACCTACATATATGAGCATTTTCATTCATAAATTGACAGTTCTCCGCAGCCGCAAGCAACACAACCTCCCCAAGCAGAAGCGCGTATGCGACTGGCGGAAAATGTCAACAATCAAGTAATCAAAGTGATAAAAATACAAATTTTGTATTTTTTAGTAGAAATTGCTACAAATTATTTCTGTAGCATACATATGTATGTGTAAAATACAAAAACCTTAAAATTAAAAAAAAAAAAAAAACGGGTGTTTTTCAGTCATAATTTGTAAATTTTTTAAATAATCATTGAAGTCCCAGAAAAATACACCTCCCTTTGGCAATACGCAGTCGCGACTGATTACATGGCAGCAAGTGATTTGATAGGAGGAGTTAAATGAAGCTTTTGTCTGAGCTTTTAAACATTTTTAAGAGCTTAGCTGAGGAACATGCGCGGGATGTCACGACGTTTGAAAACAACTATACATTAAACCCATTTTTGGACTGTATTTTTTTTCTTGTGTGAGGTGAGATTAGGTCCAAAGGTACTGCGGCCATTAATTTGGCTTATTGTACTACAGCCCCTACACCTCATATTTGTAGGCCAGACCGCTTGAACAAGTTCAGCAGTCTTCCTAGTGGTTTGTCGCTTAGACTAGAGTGTTCGAGTAGGGACTCCTCGAAAAAAGAGAACCTGCTTCTCGATATTGCGGGGCACTCACAGAGAATGTGGAGGGCAGACTCATCCTCTTCCAGGCAAAGCCTATATGTAGGGTACTCCACCCTTCCTATTCTCCATAAGTGGTAATTTAATGCACAGGGTCCGGTAATTAAGCCAACAAGTGTCCTGACATCACTTCTGCTGCGCTATAACAATTCCTTGGCCGTCTTAGGGGACGGCACAGGAAGGAACCGCTTAGAGTTGACCAGTCCACGCGCGGGCCTTCAGCGTACAGTATGTTTCATCAAAGTCCGATCGGCCAGGGCCCCTTGCAGCAAGCAGGAAGGTGCCCCAATAGCCGGCTCTGAACCAATGAATGTAATATCAGAGCCCTGTTTAGCCAAGGCATCTCCACTTTCGTTGCCTTTGAAGCCCCGGTGACCCGGGACCCAGACAAGGGTAATTTGATTGAGAACACCCAACTCATGAAGAGCACGACCGGCTGAATCTGGCGCCTAGACCTGTCTCCGTTTTAGAGCCATCCGTGTACCATACTAGTCCCCCCGGCAATACTTTAGGAAAAGTCCAGGTGAGCCTATCCTGTATGTGCACAGAAGGTTGATCAAATTTTTAAATTTTAAAGGGCATGCTGTCCGACAGCATCTCCGCTTCCGGAATATCTTCTAAGATCTTGATTATTATAGAATGTCCTCGCCCAAGACCAGCACCCAAGTGACCATTCGCTTTCAGCCGCAACGCCGCGTTTATGGCGGACTCCTCTACCTCAAGGTGAAGGGGTACTAAATTGATGAGAGTCTCCAGCGATGCCGTCGGGGAAGTGCGGATGGCCCCAGTGATGGAGAGGCAGGCTATTCTTTGAATTTTGCTTAAATTGGTAATGGAACCCTTAAGCTTCGTTCTGTGCCACAAAACTAAAGCTCCAAAAGTTACCATGGGCCTAATGATGGTGGTGTATATCCAATACATGGTTTTTGGTTGCAAACCCCAGGTGGAACCACAAGCTCTGCGGCAAGCCCGCAGGGATCTGCGCGTTATACTCATCAGAATGTCCATATGCTGGTTCCAGTTGAGCTTGGCATCTAGCGTCACTCCTAAATATTTGGCTTGTTGTGAAAAGCCTATAGCTCTGCCTGCGAATTTAGGTTCCCAAATTCCCGGTAGTAATCGTTTCCTGGTGAAAGGAACCAGGGATTGACTTTTAGTCCTACGCTTTCGCACCAGCTAGAGACCAAATCTAGTGCCTGCTGTATTACTAGGTGGAATTCCTCTTATGCTATGATTGATGTGGCTTTAAAATTAAAGGCCGGTATTGTTACTCTATACAGAATTTTATCTGAACTAAATCGGTATCAAATCTTGGAGTCAGAATGGCGAATTTCAGAAAGAGTGCACAAATTTTTATTTAATTTTCCAATTCTCACTAATAACCTGGGTGGAGAGAAATATACTTACTTCTTTACTTTATGCCATGGTTTCGTTTAATCGTTTAATTGACAAGATAGAATCAGTAGTCAATTAGATAGATAGTAAATAAAAAGTTAAATTTAACAAAGTGGGGAGAAGAAATAATCTCTGAATACATTTGAAGAGATGTATAAGGAATATTGCGATCATGAACCGTGTTTGATTTTACCAGCTGAGGAACGAAATCATTATGCAGAAACTCATCGATTTTAATGTTTTGTATAGAGCTCCAGCTTTATTAGCTTCCAAAAATGTTATTAAAGAGTTGGATAAATATTTAGCTGAACCGCGAGCTCCGAGCAGTAAAGATATTTCCATTGCAGTATCCCATTTTATCAATAATGGCTCGAGATTTTTTGTCTATTTCAGCCGCATCTGTGCCTGCTGAAAGGTTTTTTTCTAAAACCTCTTTGGTTATACGGAAGCATGGAAAACGTTTTAACAAAACAATGAATGTGCAGGCTGGATACTGTGCATTAATTTCTGGGCTAAGAAGGCGTGCACTTTTTGGCCCGTAATATTTCTACGGAGTCGATTCAGACCCATGGAAGCTAACTCATGTTCAACCCATACAAAAAAGGTAGGTTCCATCTACCGCCCAATAGCAACAACTACTATTCCCTACAAAATAATGGCGGCAATAATCAATAAAAAGGAATATATTGTAGCTAGCTAGATTCTATACGAAAGGCAGTTCGGATTAAGAACAAGATCCACTATAGCGGGCTTTTTTGTCGGAGCATCTTAACCAGAGTATTCATCGCTTTGTTGAATTTGGTCTGGTTGCTCTAGCTGCTGAGTAAACTCCAAGCTATTAGTATCAAATTATCTTGAATTTCTCACAAAAAATTAGTAATTTTCAATATATTTAGAACTAGAAACTTGTTTAAAAACCTTAGGTCGGAATTAGCTCTCACATCATTACACCTATTCCTCAATTCCGTTCTAAGCACGGAATAACGTACATTCCGAGTACTACATTCCGATTGCAAAATTATGAACATAGTTCCGTCCATTTAACTATTGGCCTTTTTAATTATAAAAACATCTAATAACAGGCTCAAATTAATAAGAGTTACTAAACATAATCGTATTTAATAGTTGAAATTAAAATACTTCCTAATGCTTGTTATGATCTTAGGAAGACGGTTCCACCTCTTCTTACTTTACATAACGAAATTGCTTCGCATGGCGTATTCGAGTCGACCGACTGATTGAAAAGGTGTTTATGTAATGCAAATGAAAAAGACGATTCACTAAAGTGAATTATTTTACTCCTAGAATATCATACATTATTTCTGGTTATTTTATATCCCAAAATATTCAGCGGTTTCCTTATTTCGTAGCTTACAAAATAATAGACAGTAATTATGTACTAGGCCGGAATATGGTACATTTACCTTATATTAGATATTATTAATTATTTTGTCATTCTGCTTAATAAAAAATGTAATAAAAATGATAAGCACAAATATTTCTTTATCTATTTAGTAATATATTTTTAAATTCCAGAGTAACAATAAGAAGCACCCGAAGTTTTAGATTTTTACTACTTCTGAGATGAGAAACCACTAAGTAACAAAAAAAGAACGCAACTATGTTGAAGCAAAACCAAACCTTAGAAGTCAGTATTCAATAGTTCGAGTGGTATATTGGAAAATAAGAAATGTCTCGCATCGCGAGAACGGCAGGAGCGTGGGCAAGTTTTTATTCTCCTTCGAAGGTATTCAATAATTTTTTGGGCCCATACACGGCATTTCTTCTTTAATGAATCACACTTGAACAACCTATTTTTTTATCTTTTTTATAATAGCGTAAAGTTACCGAGCTACGACCGCCCTCTTAATTCTGACTACTTTTTATTTTTGGTAATAATTATTTTTTGGAGCATGTAATAGACTTGAGGTTTGTTAGAACATATATTCACATAATTCATGTTAAAATATTGAAAAAACCCTATAGCTAACTCGCATACGTTTAATTTATTGGAATGATTAATAATAAAAAATCTATTCAGCAATAAAAATCATGTAGAAATCCTTAAATTTGGAGTTCTGGCCTTAAGGAATTTTTTAAAGATTTTTAAGGTTTGAGATAAATATGTTTTATTTTTCGGTACGTATCCATCTTAAACTTTGATAAAATGTGACCGAAATTATTAATTGTTGTAATTTTTTAATGAAAAACCAATATAATATCTTGGTCGCAATGGGACATTGGAATTATGAGCTTAGCCACATTACCGACCCCTGATCCGTATTAGGTAAAGGGTGGGATTTTGCTTATTAGTGTATTTCCGACCTACCAATCTTGAAACATATTGAAAATATGTAGTTTATACGACGTAGTTTATATTAGTGTATTTCCGACCTACCAATCTTGAAACATATTGAAAATATGTAGTTTATACGACTAAAGTCAGTATTTCTTTCTATTTCAAATAAATATCGGTTTCTACATATTTCAAATAAATGCTGTGAAGAATTTTTCTTTGTAATTAGAGTTCGCGTAAAAAGTCTGCCTACATCATAATAATTTTATTTTTTTAATTATCTAAAATCTTTAGTACAGCCCTGTGTAGATCCTAAGCAAGTAAAAATAAAAAAACATTCAACGGAAAAAAATACCGTTAGGATCAAAAATTATTTTGTTTGAGTAAAAATTTCAAATTGAATTAAGTTAGTCGTTAGACAAGTCTCGTCTCAATTATTTATCGATAAATTATATTCTTTGGACCATTATTGGAAAATTGTTTTCACCGTTGGGTAATTATATTCCTTGTCAACCACTATAAGAATTTCATTAATTTTTGA
Source organism: Thereva unica (assembly GCA_949987705.1). Classification (NCBI taxonomy): domain Eukaryota; kingdom Metazoa; phylum Arthropoda; class Insecta; order Diptera; family Therevidae; genus Thereva; species Thereva unica. Next base: position 134,493,102 of record OX465281.1, read on the forward strand.
AATCAATAGTCATGGCGCCTTTTAAGCGGATTAATTATTCAAGTGCAGCTCTCGAACAGGCGTTAACCGCGATCAAGTCGAGTGTTATGAGTATCCGTAAGGCATCTGCGACGTTCATAGTTCCGAAGACTACACTCATTGATCAATTAAAAAATAAATATAAAGGATCTGGAAATACTGGAGCACCAACAGTTTTAACCAGCAGTGAAGAAGATACTCTTGTGAAATGGATCATCGAAATGGGCGAAAGAGGATTTCCTGTTACAAAATTGCAATTGATTGCTTATTTAAAACGTGAAACCCCATTTAAAAATGGAGTGCCAGGTTACAAATGGTTTAAAAGGTTTCGTGCTCGACATCCGGAAATATCTGACCGTGTACCACAAGGCTTAACTATGGCTAGAGCTGCTGTAACAGAACAAAATATAAAGGATTGGTTTTCACGAGTTACTGCCTACCTGGAAAAGAATAATTACTCGGAAGTCGTGAAGGATCCTAGTCGAATTTTTAATAGTTATGAAAGCGGATTCTACTTATCGTTAAAACACAAACAAGTGCTAGTGAGAAAAGGATCTCAGAAAGTTTATTCCAGAAATGTGAACGATGAAAAAGAATGCTTAACTGTTTTAATGACAGTGAGTGCTGACGGTGCTATCTCACCACCTACGGTCATCTTTCCTTATAAAAAAGAGTACCATCGATTATTCTTTCGAAATATCCTAAAAAATGGGGTATTGGAATTGGACACACAGAGTCAGGTTGGATGACTAGCGAAGCTTTTTATGAGTATATCGCCAACGTATTTTATCCTTGGATTATTGAAAATAAAATCCAGCTTCCTGTGATATATTTCATCGATAATCATTCGTCACACATCAACTACCACATCACCAAACTGTGTAAGGAAAAAGGCATAATTTTGTCGGCTTTTTATCCTAATTCAACACATCGTTTGCAGCCCTTGGACGTGGGTATTTTTTTTCCTTTAAAAAGTGCTTGGCGAAAGAGTATTACGCAATGGCGCATGAAAAATACAGGTAAAAAACTGCAAAGGGAAGAGTTTGCAAATATGTACATGTTTTGAAACTGTGCGTCGAAGAAGTAGTAACTGCGGATTTAGTCAGTAGTGCATTCCGGGCATGTGGTATCTTCCCGTTCGATGAAAATAATACCGACTATACCAAATTGGTAAAAAAATGTCAACGCTTCACCATCTGAACCGTTAGTGAACAGCGAAAATACAGAAACAGCACCGCGAGAACATAGTGAAATCAGTGATATAGTTGAAGACTGCTCAAATTTACGATTGGCAGAAGAAATTGAAAAAAGATTAGACCCAAACATTTTAGAAAAATTTAAATCTACCCAAGGTGACTGGGACGGTGAAATAGAATATAAAGCCTTTTACAATTGTTGGCACAGTTTAAGAGAGTCCAACAAACCGCAACACGAGAATAAACCAGCTATTGAAATAGGTGACAAAATTGAGCACGAAAATGGAGTGTCATTAATGGAAATTGATATTAATGAAGATATTTGGATAAACAATAATAACTGCATAGAAGCTTCTATCAGCCCGGATGGAGAAGTGAATATTATTTTGCCGATTGCAGAAAATGTCCAAAGAAAGACACCAATGAAACCGGTCGAAATAATTAATTCTAGTCAGTATTCTTCACCATTCAGGAACGCTAACTATTGGCCAGAGATTAAAGAAAAAAAGAAGATGAAAAAGAAAATCACGGGGAAAACGCAAAAAATGACCTCAACCGTGACTACTAGCGATAAATACATGGAGTACCAAAACAGGATCAACGTTGAAAAAGTTCAACACGAAGATTTGAAAAAAAAGACGAGCTGAAAAAAGAAATCTAAAAACCAGCAAAAGATTGGATTTCGAATCAGAGGAACTACTAATAAATATCGAGCCAGAAGAACCAACATATAAAATCGGAGATTTTGTCATAGTAAACTATGAAGGCGAGTACTTTCCCGGGACAGTACTTGACATCATCAATGACAAATTAAAAATACAGACGATGACTATGAGTGGTCTCTACTGGAAATGGCCAGAGAAAGACGATATCTGCGAGTACATGATGAGTGAGTTAATCTGCAAAATAGAAGCTCCCATAATGGTGACGAATCGCGGGACTTATGATGTCCCTAAAATCAAAACCCTTCGAAATATACATTAATTTTATTATAGAAAAGTTAATATATATGTATATATATATATATATATATATATATATATATATATATAGGTATATATATATATATATATATATATATATATATATATATATATATATATATTATATATATATATATAAGAAATTTTTGTTATATTACTCTAGATTAAAAAAGAACTAGTAGGGATGTGGGTTCAACCCGTTCGGTCCACACGATCAACTTCCCAGTATGATGGATGTTGAATATTATGATTGGATATTTTAATAATAAATGAGCAATAGGCAATATAGAATATATGTATAATACCGAGAATTTTTCACAATTGTTTATCAATATTTTCGCTAAAATGTCAAACTAAATGTGCGCACTTACAAGATTAGGATGACGAAAATGTATATAAAATTGATGTGTTAATGTTTTTCGGCACCTCAATGAAGTCGATATAGTTTTTAGTTCGCGCGGTATCGTGCAGGTACAAAAATCACTTAGTCATTTAAACCAAAAAATCGCTGGACGGATTATTATAAAAATCTTATCAGATTATATTGTCGCTAATACGCTTCGAACGGCACCTCAAGTAAGTCAATATCTTTTGTGGTTCGGGCCATATCGTGCAGGTACAAAAATCACTTACGCCGCTTAAACAAAAAAACGACTCGACCGAATTTTATGAAAATCTTTTCAGATCATATTTTGGTTAATACTCTTCGAACAGCACGTCAATTAAGTCGATATCTTTTATAGTTCGCGGGATATCGTGCAGGTACAAAAATCACTTAAGTCATTTAAACCAAAAAACCGCTGGACCGAATATTATAAAAATCTTTTCAGATTATATTGTCGGTAATACGCTTCGAACGGCACCTCAAGTAAGTCAATATCTTTTGTGGTTCGGGCCATATCGTGCAGGTACAAAAATCACTTAAACAAAAAATCGCTTAAACAAAAAAACGGCGCGACCGAATTTTATGCAAATCTTTTCAGATCATATTTTGGTTAATACTCTTCGAACGGCACGTCAATTAAGTCGATATCTTTTATAGTTCGCGGGATATCGTGCAGGTACAAAAATCACTTAAGTCATTTAAATTAAAAAACCGCTGGACCGAATATTATAAAAATCTTTTCAGATTATATTGTCGCTAATACGCTTCGGACGGCACCTCAAGTAAGTCAATATCTTTTGTGGTTCGGGCCATATCGTGCAGGTACAAAAATCACTTAAACAAAAAATCGCTTAAACAAAAAAACGGCGCGACCGAATTTTATGCAAATCTTTTCAGATCATATTTTGGTTAATACTCTTCGAACGGCACGTCAATTAAGTCGATATCTTTTATAGTTCGCGGGATATCGTGCAGGTACAAAAATCACTTAAGTCATTTAAATTAAAAAACCGCTGGACCGAATATTATAAAAATCTTTTCAGATTATATTGTCGCTAATACGCTTCGGACGGCACCTCAAGTAAGTCAATATCTTTTGTGGTTCGGGCCATATCGTGCAGGTACAAAAATCACTTAAACAAAAAATCGCTTAAACAAAAAAACGGCGCGACCGAATTTTATGCAAATCTTTTCAGATCATATTATGGTTAATACTCTTCGAACGGCACGTCAATTAAGTCGATATCTTTTATAGTTCGCGGGATATCGTGCAGGTACAAAAATCACTTAAGTCATTTAAATTAAAAAACCGCTGGACCGAATATTATAAAAATCTTTTCAGATTATATTGTCGCTAATACGCTTCGGACGGCACCTCAATTAAGTCAATATCTGTCGTGGTTCGGGCGATATCGTGCACGTCGCTTAAACAAAAAAACGGCTGGACCGAATTTCATGAAAATCTTTTCAGATCATATTTCGGTTGATACGCTTCGAACGACACCTCAACGAAGTCGATGTCAGTTTTGGTTGGCGCGATATCGTGCAGGAAAAAATGACCACATCCGTACGCACATACACACACACACATACTTCCTACCAATTTTTTGCTTAAAATGCTCCTGGGACCTTGAAAGATGAAAATACGTTGAAATTTTCGATTTCGATTTTCGGGCCGATTACAATAACTTCCTATACTGGGAAGTTAATAAAAGGAATTATTTGTACAATTATATTCTTTTAGAATTAAATTATTAACCATTTGAAACTTTTGAGCAGTCAGCTATCCACAAATTTAAATTTTTAAATTTTCTATAGCTCAATTTTGCGGGCGATTTGATCCGGTCGGAAATGGGCTTAGTGCTGGTCGGTAATCGAAAGTTAGAGTTTTGGTGGTCGGAATAATGCTCACGCGACCTTCTCAGAGACCATCATTTACAATATTTGTTTAAACATATTTCCAATTTAAAGAGAGTAATGGCAAGTTTGTTTTTGGAATCTAGATAAATTTTGATTTTAAAAGCCGTTTTTGAAAATTGGTTTTGTTCATTAATTTTCTTACATGAAATCGATTAAATGAAAAAGAAGTTCAGAGGTCGGATATCGGTGACTGTTAAGTAATATAATACAGGTTTACTTTTGCTTCAAAATATTTCCGTTATAATTTGTTGCACACGACAGAAAAATGTTTGCGCAGAACTTGTTGAATTTTATGTAATTTTTCAGGAGCGCAAACATAATAACATCTCCAAAAGCAGGCCTGAAACTGATTTGTTTCATAAAAAAGCCATGTGGGCGAGCCATAGGAGATTCTCACCTCAGAGGTAATAAATTTCCGGTGTATACAAACTTTTGACGCTAACTGTATTTATATTTGTATAGCCATGGTCTTGCAATTTTGTCTTGCCCTTGCACATTTAGCAAGATCAAGACCAAGACTTAGCTAAGTTTGCAAGAACAAGACTTAGGTATGTTTGGAAGAACTAGACTAAGCTATCAAGACAAGAAAATTGTAAACGATATCGAGCCATGACTATATTGCGTGACTTCGACAATTAATCTCGTCCAGTAGATACATAATATGTTGCTTTGGTAGAGTAAGAACAAGGTTTGCTATCTTTTATCCTAGGGATTATAATTTTGCAATTTTGCACTTTATCTTCATTGCTGCCTGGTTATAAAGTAGTATTTATCGATACCGTTTACGAAAACAGCGCAATGGCATTGTCATCTTTAATTTTTTAATAGAGCTGAGCTCCTCTGATATTCCCTTTTTCGCCTAGATCTAGAAATTCGTTTTAAATAGAACAATTTGGCTATGGAGCACTCACCTGCAACCAGATTTTTCGAACTCGTACAACATCCAACAGGTCAAGCGAAAGGTTCATCGCCATCTGCTCCAACCTTGACCTCCCATTGCACCATGACCTGAACGACATGGCAGACGCAGGGTACAAAGGGTGATTCCTGAGTTTGGTTGTTCCACATAAAAAAATTGTTCTACCGTTTCTACTTTCCTTTCACTAAGGCCTGTAGTGAAACATTACACAAATATAACATGGTCCCAACTACAGACGAAAAGAAGTATAATTGGACGCTACATAAAGTGTGTAATAGAGCATTGATTAAAAGTTAACCAGCTATGGTACGCATTTATTTAAATATTTTTAAAAGTAATAATACAAATATTACAGTTGATAAGTTTTCCTAATTAATAATATGTTATTCGTTGGAAGTAGAAATAAATAAATAAATTAATTCAAAAATAGTAACATGTGAAAGAAAAAGGAATAAAGAAAAAACCAACCAAAAAAACAATTAACATGGCTTCCTTCCACACATTTTTTTCGCACAATTTACGTACTTCTCTGGAAATTATTTAAATGTGTACAGAGAAACATTCAATATTTGCAAATTTTGTAAACTTAAATAATTTAAAATAGATCAATATTCATCCGTTTTAAAATGCAATAAATAATATTAAGTTTGAATTATATTTTTACCTTTTTACTTTAAATAAAAAGAAAATCCCTTATCCTTTATTAAGTGTTCATCCATTCATCATGATTATCTATCCGTTAATAAAATTCACAGACACAAGCGAAATTTTTAAAGGAAATTAATTTTTTTGTTACTCTCCTTTTATAACTTTTAGAATAAATTTGATTTCGCACTTTTGATTAAAACACAGCAATCACATCACTATAAAAGCATAATTTTTCAATTTAAACTAAATTTTGTATTTCTGCTCTTTTTTACACAAAACCCAGCACTTTTCAAAACAACCTTATAAGAAAACGCACGCAATTTTTCATTTACTTTATGAGCCTTTAAATATTCTATGATACCGATTAGTGCACCAATAATTTTTTTTTAAATAGAACAGCTTTATTGTTGAATGATAACCTTTGCAGCTTAATTTGCATAAAAAACATGAACGAAATCCACCATCCACCGAATTAGTTAAAGCCTCGACCAAAACTGATTTCGGTCCACCTGCATCTCTGAGATCAAGGGATGTTCCAATTCCTCAAGGAGCTTTTAACGGAGAAAGTTCCCGTTTTTTGTTTGGTATCTTTTTGCACGACGGAGAAATTGGGAAAAGTCCCGTGAAAGTTTAAAAGCACTCAGTTGCTAGGCTTGTCAACATCATAAGTGTTATCAGCATTGGAACTTTTCGATGATCCATCGATGGTGCATCCATGCGTTTCAAAAGACCTCGCAAGTTTTCAGTAACCAGGCTTCAGTAAAATCCTTCTGTTTCCATGACTACATCCTTGCCGTATGCTGCAAGCATAGATTTTATGTGAGTTGCATAACAGTGAGATAATTTATGGAGATGTAAACAGGAATCGTGTAAATCTATGAAAAAGCTAGAAAAGTAACAATTTTCTATTTTAATATAATTGTCATTTTCTAAGCTCATATGGTTATTTACATGATATTAAAACAAAATCAAGTATTTTTAAAATTTTTGTCTGGCTGTACGCCTTTATTTCTGTCTATTTGTCCAGGATAGTTTATGTCTATTTGTCTATTTGTCCAGAATAATTTTCAGTGATGAGACTTTCCCCTGAAGATTCAGTCAAAAAAAAGCGCATACCTACAGAGGCTCTGTCCGTCTGTCTGTCTGTCCATCTGTGACCATCTTTCATCTCTGAAAGTACTACAGCTCCAGACTTTTGCCATATCTCAAATTATAGCTCTTGATCAAGAGACCTAAAACTGAGAAAATGGTTTGGAAATTTAACCGGAAGTATATTTAACGACAAAAAAGAGATTTCTAATAAAGTACATATATAGGTAGAGCTAAGGCGCTGGAACAGGAGTCTTGTTTGAACTCTTGTCAAGAGAAGACAGACTGCGCTTAGAGTAGAGCTCGTGCGAAAAAAACCGAAAAACCCGTGTATAAAGTAAGCGAAACTCAAATCCCGTGCGATTCCGTGACCTTGAGTGAAGTTTTCCCCCTAAATTTGTTGAACTCGAAGGAAAAAAAAAAATAAATATTAGTACAATTAGTACACAAAAAGAAAAAAAAATAGGGGACACCGAGAATAAAACGGACACCAAAAAGTGCGGTGCAAATGAAAATATAATTAACTTAAGCGAGACATCTTTTACGTCCGCAAGCGACGATAATAGTGAACGGCGCAGTGGTAACAAACGCCGCAGAAAATTAAAAATCCAACCAAACCAAAGGAAGGCAAAAATCATAAATAAAAATCACCAAACGGCAACTGGATCTACGGTTCCACCCGCAATCGTCACGATGACTGCCGATTCGGAAGAAGAATCGTTAAATACTTCTGCCTCTGGCAAATATAGAGGCCAGGGAAACAGTTTCGGAATCCTGGCTACCGAAACTGAAGAAGACGAAGCCAGGCTAGAAAAATTGATCGAGGAGCTAAAAGAAAAAAATTTCCCTAAGCTCCCCACACCGAAAGCTACCAAGTCGGTGCCGGAACAACAACACAAACTTCAGCACCAGCAGCAACAGCAGCAACAGCAGCAGCAACAGAAGCAGCAACAGCGGCAGCAAAAGTAGCAGCAAGCACAGCCGCGAACAGAAAAACAACAACAAAAGGAGAACGTACCTCCCATTAATATTTTCCACCAGAAACCGGTGGATACTATTAGACTGGCGAAACAGGTACTCAAGCACACAAATTTTTTTATCCGACGATTTAATGGTAATAAGCATGCCTTAATTTTAAATACTTTATTAGATCATAAGAAAATTAAAACTTTTTTAGAGAGGGCAAATACCCAATATTTTACATTTACCGCTAAGAGCGAAAAAACCCAAAGCGTACTACTTAAGGGGCTTGATCCCGGTTTTGATCCTCAGGAGATTTTCTTCTGCTTCTTTAACGGCTCTACAACCGGGATCCGGTCCTGGCCTCGCGCAACTGTTCTCTCCACCGGTCCCGATTCTGAGCCGATGTCATCCAGTTTGGCATCCCTAAACTCTGAGCGTCCTGGTCCACGCGATCCTTCCAGCGAAGGTTGGGCCTCCCTCGCTGTCGCACCCCATAGGTCTTACCGCAGATAACTTTCCGAGTAGGCTCATCTTCACTCATACGAGCTAGATGCCCTGCCCACCAGAGCCTACCGAGCTTTATTTTCTTCACAACATCTATGTCGCGATAGCGCTCGTAGATCTCGTCATTGTAGAGTCTCCGGAATCGTCCTTCCTCACATACGGGGCCAACAATCCTCCGAAGTATTTTCCTCTCAAACACGACCAAGAGGTTTGAGTGCTTTTTGCTAAGCACCCACGTTTCGGATGCATATGTGAGAACGGGTAAGACCATCGTCTTATATAGTAAAAGTTTAGACGTTATGTGTTACGGCGTCACTTTCTTAATACCGGTCAAAGACCAGGTGTTAGGAGGTGATCGTCATAATAATTAAAAAATAGCTGGAATGTAGGATAGGTGCCGGCTGCTCTAAATAAAAGAGCCTAAGGTCCGTTTGATACAAATATATTTCTCCTATAAATTATAAATTCTAATTAAATCTATGCTTAAAATTAACTCTACGTTACTCGACTTCTTTGCTTTAAAATAAAAATTTGAATAAAAAACCGCTGGTCTTCTCCAAATATTCCTTGAAGTACTGCCTCAATCAGGTAAATCCGCTGTGTATCCAACCTCGGGGGGGGGGTGCTTCAGGAGAAGAATTCCTACTAATCTTTAAATAAAATTGTAAATTTTATTATTATTTAAATATGGTTGGATATCCCAAACCATAGAGATTTAACTTTGCTAAATGAGTCTTGTATGGCTCTTGTCCTATACAAGCTCACGTGAAATCGCCTAAAACAGGTGTAAACCGGAGGAAGATCCTGGTTCAAACTTGTCTGTAATGAATGAACTCGCTAATTGTGTTATCAAATTATAACCAGATGAATATACTGGTGCTCTACACAATTTGTATACAACAAAGTTGTGATAAATGGAGTAAATTTACTTCGCCGAATTGTTTACAACAATTTATAAATCAGAAAAAATATTCTGATGCCCTCTATGCAACTTGTATATTACAAAGTTGCTAGAAAAATGGAGTAAATTTACTTCGCCGACTTGGTTATAACAATTTATAAGCAAAAAATATTCTGCTGCACTCTATGCAACTTGTATCTTACAAAGTTGCTAGAAATTAACGTAAATTTACTTCGCCGAATTGTTTACAACAATTTATAAATCAGAAAAAATATTCTGATGCCCTCTATGCAACTTATATATTACAAAGGTGCTAGAAAATGAAGTAAATTTACTGCGCTGAATTGTTTATACCAATTTATATCCAGATGAATATTCTGGTGCACTCTACGCAACTTGTATACAACAAAGTTGCTAGAGACTGGAATTGTTATTAAATCGAATTTAATAACTCCAATACCTGGCGGAATAATTTCAACCAGAGGACTTAAATTGCTTGCAAAGAATTTTCACGAGTTACCGCAAGTAACTCTGCTTTATCTTTTATTTTTTAAAGTGCCGTGGCTGAATTAGCCTACCGCTATTCAGCTTGGAGTTGGAAGCTAAAAACCGCCACCAGAAACAAAAATTATATTTGTTACGTTTAAATATATGTATATATAAATAATAATATATATATATTTAAAGATAAATATTACTCAAATATTTTTTTTTGGTAAAAAAGCTGCCTGAAAAACAACACTTTCTCTAAATAAACCTATCACAAAAATCAGCGGCTAAAAGCCCACCAATTATCTAAGCCCTGATATAAGCGTATCGGAACAATTCCAGATACCAACCTTCTCGGCGAATGTCCAGAGAAGATTAAATTTTTGATATCTGCTTTCGAGCCTCGTATCCTTCGCCAAATTCTTGTTGCTGGATATCGAGGCTAGGTGGGGGTATAATTGCTCAAAACTAGAGCGTAATTCTTAATGCTGCTTTCCTACGTTTTCGCTTTCCATATATATATATCGTATGTACTAAATTACGATATTGACGCTTTGACGCTTTCCATATTTTATACTTACTCGCATGTCATTATTTTGACACATCCAGTTTGTTTTGTTTAGACATTGCGAGTAGGATATGAAAAAAGGTAATTTCTTTATTTTAATTTATTTTTAATTGGTTTGTCTTTTTAGGACAAAACATACTCCCCCCTTGTTGATGCGTTGCATCAACACAATTTCTAAGCTAACACCTGCTGTCGTGTTAAACATAAAGTGTATTTCTGTTTTTTTTTTGTTTTTAAATTCATAAATTTTATTCAAGATTTGTTATTTGTTTTTAATTAAATATTTGCTTAACTTTAACTTCAATTTGCCTTTGTATTTCAGTCTACTATTTGTAGTGTTATTTATTTTGCTGTATCGTACTTTTTTCGGTATAATTGTACCAGTACGATACATTGCCGCGCCTTTTCAGATGGACCCTTCTACCATCGTCTAGCTTCACGATGTATTTTTGTCGCTTTGACTCGCCAATCCTTTTGTAAGGAATGGAGTGGAGCTGGTGATGCTTTATTTTAAAAAATATGCCTTTATTGGTCTTCAGCTTATAGACTTTATTTTCTAACCTGGAGGGAGATTTCCTCTCAAGTGAATTTGAACCTGCTGCAAGTGTCGGTGCTGCTAAAGCTTGACCTTTCGAGTGGGTCTTCTTTATTATTCCTAAGGGCCATTGATTAGGTGGCCTATTGCTGTCCATGCTGATCTTTCTTCCAACCTTTACGTTGGGTTGCATTTTCTGCCACTTTGATTTGCTTTGCAATGGAACCAGATAGTCATGGGACCGCTGTTTCCCAAATCTTTGAACAGTTTGCTGTATCTGTTTCCATCTATCTGTGTACTTAGCATTCCTTGATGTGGTGTCTGGTTCTGAAATAACCTTCATATGTTTCCCAGTCAAGAAATATCCAGGCGTAAAGAATTCTAAATTTGATGGGTGAGATGAGAGGAGACCTAAAGGCCGCGAATTCAGGCAGGATTCGATCTGAATGATCAACGTATTCAGCCCTTTGAAAGTAAGTATTTTCCCGCTCATTGCTTTTTCCAGATGATTTTTGATTCTTTTTGTATCAGCCTTCCAGATTCTTCCAAAATGTAGAGGTGATGGAGGATTGAAATGCCATTGAATTCCGTCGCTGGCCAATTTGGCCGCGGCTTCAGCAGCAGCGCTTTCTATAGCTTTTCTTAATTGAGCTTGTAGCTGCTTACTGACGCCGACAAAAGTTGTGCCAATATCTGAATAGATATGACGGCACTGCCCTCTCCGTCCTATAAATCTCTTAAGGGCTGCAAGGAAAGCATCAGTGGACATATCTGATGCTACTTCGATATGTATAGCCTTAGTGCTCATACATCTAAAAATACAAAAATACCCCTTATCGATTTTGGAGCCCTTGCGCTTTGACCTCTTTAGCTCGCAGGGTCCTGCATAGTCGATGACAACCTTCTCAAATGGGTTGGCTCTAGCTACTCTTGCTCTGGGTAGCTCACCCATTATTTGTCTTGGTGCTGCTTGCTTTCTGGAGTCTTCGAGAATGGGAGGTTCGCCATTCTTTACCGTCCATTCGGTAGTCGCTTGGAAGTGTCGTTGTAAAGCCGTTTACACTGCTCCTCACCATTCATCAATATCTTCGTAGAAGGCAGTTCTTCTTGTTCCCAGAACTCCTTCATTTGCTCATGCCGCTCTTTCGATGCGTCCCTCTGCGTTGTAAATGCAGAGAAACTCATGTTCTTCCCATGTCTAGTGGCTGCTGGTAATTTTCCAAACATGATCCATCCAAGACTGGTTTTCTGCAAAACGATTTTTCCCTTGGAAACTTTACGCAACCCGGCTTCCACTATGTCCGCATATACATTTACGCCAAGTAGAAGGTCGATGCGTCCTCGATCCATGAACTGTGGATCGGCTAATTCTAGTCCGTCGAGACATGACCAGTCGTTTTTGCCAATCTGCTTTGGAGGAAAGGCGTTGGTAATGTTTTTGATAACGTACGCTTGCATCTCGCTCACGTATCTAGAATTTGACATTGAAACTATCGTGAATTTCGCCAACTTATTCGCAGTTGCTACTTTAGTGAAGTCTACTCCATTAATTTGCATTGACGCCGAGAAGACCTCTGGTCGTAGTGATTGAAACGCAGATTCTGTTATGAGCGAACACTGTGACCCTGGGTCAATGAGAGCACGTAGGGTCAGGCTATTGCCATGCTTGTCCTTCACCTTAACCAGAGCCGTTGCTAACATTGACTGTGTCGTATTCATGTTGAAATTACATGTTGCCACAGTTGGTTCAATGTCTTTCTCTGTTGGTGATGCTAGGTGGCCAGCCACCTTTGAATTTCTTGCCTCTTCCTTGTGAAGCAATAAATGATGCCTTCTTTGGCATCTGGGACATTTGCTCGTACTTCTGCAAAGTCTGCTGTGATGCGACTTGAAACATAGATAGCATAGCCTATGCCTTGCTACCCACTGGACTCTGTCCTCAGCGGATAGCGCTTTAAATGATCCGCACTGCGATAATGAATGCTCCTTATGACACATTCTGCATTGAAGAGTTTCTATACCTCCTCCTTGTTCGCGTCTACGCTGCTCTGCAGCATTGACGCCTTGCTGCTGAGTATGGTAACTAGTAGTCTTGTGCCGTGCCTGCTCCGGCTTGCGAATCTCTTGATTCAACTTCCTACTATGACCATCTTTGATCGCCTCTAAACTTCTATATCTTTCCTCTAGAAATTTAGTCAAATCCTTAAGTGCTGGTAACTCATCGGATTTGGCGATCAACTGCTCCCATAAATGACGGGTTTTTTCTGGGAGCCTTTGCGCTGTGATATACACGAAGATAGGATCCCAATCAAGGATGCTTACTTTAAGCACCTGCAATGCATGCCGTATGCGATGCAGTTCGTCAAGCAAGGTTCGTAACTCCTTGTGTGACTCTGTCCTGATCGCGTTGGGATTGAATAATTGCTTGAGTTGTGCGTAGATCAACAGTCTCCTTTTGTTATACCGCTTGCACAATAAATCCCAAGCTGCTGTGTAGTTTTCTGATGTCATGTCGAATGAGTCCAAGTCTCTTCGGGCTTCCCCTATTAGACTACTCTTTAAATAATGTAATTTATCGACTGGCATCAGACGACCTTCATTGTGTATCAATGAGACATACCGGTCGTGAAATGTTCTCCACGATGTGTACTGGCCATCAAACTTAGGAATCTCCAGCGTTGGTAGTTTTACCAAGGCCCTTGGTGATCCTGATTGTTCGCCATCGTGAGTGGTCTGATCGATAGTTACCGACTGTGGACTATCGCTGGTGCTCAGTGCGTCTTGCAGATCTCCGAGGAATTCGGAATAAGTTTCCTCGAATTCCGAGAATTCCTCTCCCTGCAAGTAGCCTGTCACAATAGATTTAGTTTTTGAATCAGTAATCGCATCTAAATCAGCTGCCCCGATTTCTGCATGGTTGCTATTAAATTTCTTTGCAATAACTTTAATGCTGTCTAATTTACCCTTAATATAGCCCGGCGTACGCCTGGGCTTTTGGTGTCTTTTTTGTAAGTTGGATATTGTCTGATCCAACTGTGCCTTATAGACCACCCTGCTGTTGTACTATACCTTTTCATCATGGGAAACCCTGGGTTAATTATAAGAAGGAATATTTGGATCGCGTAATGGACTACTCGAGAAGGAAAACAAGAAATATATTTGTATCACTGCTACCTATCCGGCTCGAAGGACCAATGTTACGGCGTCCACTTTCTTAATACCGGTCAAAAGACCCAGGTGTTAGGAGGTGATCGTCCGTAATAATTAAAAAAATAGCTGGAATGGTAGGATAGGTGCCGGGCTTGCTCTAAATAAAAGAGTCTAAGGTCCGTTTGATACAAATATATTTTTCTCCTATAAATTATAAATTCTAATTAAATCTATGCTTAAAATTAACTCTACGTTACTCGACTTCTTTGCTTTAAAATAAAAATTTGAATAAAAAAACCGCTGGTCTTCTCCAAATATATCAGGTAAATCCGCTGTGTATCCAACCTCGGGGGGGGTGCTTCAGGAGAAGAATTCCTACTAATCTTTAAATAAAATTGTAAATTTTATTATTATTTAAATATGGTTGGATATCCCAAACCATAGAGATTTAACTTTGCTAAATGAGTCTTGTATGGCTCTTGTCCTATACAAGCTCACGTGAAATCGCCTAAAACAGGTGTAAACCGGAGGAAGATCCTGGTTCAAACTTGTCTGTAATGAATGAACTCGCTAATTGTGTTATCAAATTATAACCAGATGAATATACTGGTGCTCTACACAATTTGTATACAACAAAGTTGTGATAAATGGAGTAAATTTACTTCGCCGAATTGTTTACAACAATTTATAAATCAGAAAAAATATTCTGATGCCCTCTATGCAACTTGTATATTACAAAGTTGCTAGAAAAATGGAGTAAATTTACTTCGCCGACTTGGTTATAACAATTTATAAGCAAAAAATATTCTGCTGCACTCTATGCAACTTGTATCTTACAAAGTTGCTAGAAATTAACGTAAATTTACTTCGCCGAATTGTTTACAACAATTTATAAATCAGAAAAAATATTCTGATGCCCTCTATGCAACTTATATATTACAAAGGTGCTAGAAAATGAAGTAAATTTACTGCGCTGAATTGTTTATACCAATTTATATCCAGATGAATATTCTGGTGCACTCTACGCAACTTGTATACAACAAAGTTGCTAGAGACTGGAATTGTTATTAAATCGAATTTAATAACTCCAATACCTGGCGGAATAATTTCAACCAGAGGACTTAAATTGCTTGCAAAGAATTTTCACGAGTTACCGCAAGTAACTCTGCTTTATCTTTTATTTTTTAAAGTGCCGTGGCTGAATTAGCCTACCGCTATTCAGCTTGGAGTTGGAAGCTAAAAACCGCCACCAGAAACAAAAATTATATTTGTTACGTTTAAATATATGTATATATAAATAATAATATATATATATTTAAAGATAAATATTACTCAAATTTTTTTTTTTGGTAAAAAAGCTGCCTGAAAAACAACACTTTCTCTAAATAAACCTATCACAAAAATCAGCGGCTAAAAGCCCACCAATTATCTAAGCCCTGATATAAGCGTATCGGAACAATTCCAGATACCAACCTTCTCGGCGAATGTCCAGAGAAGATTAAATTTTTGATATCTGCTTTCGAGCCTCGTATCCTTCGCCAAATTCTTGTTGCTGGATATCGAGGCTAGGTGGGGGTATAATTGCTCAAAACTAGAGCGTAATTCTTAATGCTGCTTTCCTACGTTTTCGCTTTCCATATATACATATATCGTATGTACTAAATTACGATATTGACGCTTTGACGCTTTCCATATTTTATACTTACTCGCATGTCATTATTTTGACACATCCAGTTTGTTTTGTTTAGACATTGCGAGTAGGATATGAAAAAAGGTAATTTCTTTATTTTAATTTATTTTTAATTGGTTTGTCTTTTTAGGACAAAACATTATGGTTAGATATTTGGATTTGAAGAGCCTTGACAGACTATAGTAGGCTTTGTTGGCTTTTAGCAGTCGTGCGCGTATTTCTGGTTCCATGCTATTGTCGGCTGTTGCTATTGACCCAAGGTAGGTAAATGATTTTACCACGTCAAACTCGTGTTCCGCTACCTTGATTGTAGGACCAATGTTAGGCGTTCTTCCAGACGAGGCCACCATGTACTTTGTTTTGCTTTCGTTAATGTGCAGTCCCAGATTTCCTGCCGCTTGCTCAATCTGAGTGAAAGCTTCTTGTACAGCTGTTGTTGTTCTTCCAATGATGTCAATGTCGTCTGCGTAAGCCAGTAATTGGCTGGACTTGTGGAGGATTGTACCCCTAGATGTCACGCCCGAATCTCGGATCACTTTCTCCAACGCCAGGTTGAAAAGGAGGCAGGCCAGACCGTCCCCTTGTCGGAGTCCATTATAGATGTTGATTGGTCTGGACAGTGTTCCGGATACCTTTACTTGGCTTGACACATTGATCATGGTCAACCTACATAGTCTTGTCAGTTTGTTGGGGATGCCGAATTCTCTCATGGCTTTGTAGAGTTCTACCCTGGCTATGCTATCATAGGCGGCTTTAAAGTCTATGAAGAGGTGTTGAATTGAGTTTTGAAACTCTAGACATTTTTCCATAGCCTGCCTCAAGGTGAAAATCTGATCAGTCGTTGATTTGCCTGGGCTGAAGCCACACTGGTAATGGCCTATGATGTTTCTGGCGTATGGGGCCATCCTGTTTTGTAGGATAGCGGATAATATCTTATACACGGTACTCAACAACGTTATACCGCGATAATTAGTGCACGCTGTGATATCTCCTTTTTTGTGTACCGGACAGAGGATGCCTTTTCTCCAGTCTTCTGGCATCACTTCCTGCTCCCATACTTGCACAATTAATTCATGAATCGCTTGGTGTAATGTAGGCCCTCCATATTTAACCAGCTCCGCTGCGATGCCGCCTGCACCCGAGGCCTTGTTGTTTTTGAGCCGGCTGATGGCTCTGCTAACTTCTTCTATGCTTGGTGGCGGCAGCATAGCATTGTCATCAGATATTGGTGGAGCCTCCGAGTCCTCAGTTAGCTCGCCATTTAGCAATTCATGAAAGTGCTCTTCCCATCGCTCCAAGATGCCTTTAGGATCGGTGATCAGATTACCTTCTTTGTCCTTGCAGTATGTGCAACGTGGTGTGAATTGCGTCATACTGCGGACTCTTTGGTAGAACTCCGTGTTCTCTGAGACTGCTGCATGGCTCGGTACGCAGCATTCTTACGTTCAGTTGCCAGCTTGCATTCATTATCGAACCAGTCGTTCCGATCTTTCCGACTTCTGCCTAAGATGGAATCAGCAGTACTAATGACAGTATTTTTAAGGCGGGTCCAGTTCTCTTCAACGCCCGGCATCTCATCCCCAGGACTTAGGGCGAGTTCTAATGCATGACCGTAGCTGTTTCTGGCCATTTCATTGCGTAGTGCGGCTGTGTTGATTCGAGCCTGATCAGCGGATTATATAGATTTTCGAGGGATATCGAATCAGACCACTATTTGCGGGTCCCTTTTCGTCCCTCTGCCTAGAGTCATCTTATTGGGGTTGCAGTGGGTTGTCCCATTGCTCCCTTACTTCGACTCCCCTAGTTATCGCAAGCAGCTGATTGAAGGGAGTCTGCCTCATGTCCTCCATCCAGTGGAGTCCAGTTATGGCAGCCCTTTTCCTCGCCACCGCCGGACAGTGACACACTATGTGTGTGGCCGTCTCAGGTTCCTCCAGGGACATCCGACAGGTGTCATCCTCCAGAATTCCCATTCTTTTTAGGTGATACCTGAAACATCCGTGTCCTGTAATCAGTGCCACCAACCATCTGAGGGTTCTCCTTTGCATATGCAGGATCCTTCTTCTGGCTGCGGTAATCGGCAACGTAAGCACCATCTTAGCCTGCCTACACGTGGTCATAGCGTCCCACCGTCTCCGGTGTTCCTCAGCGACCCATTTCTCGATGTAGTTCCTTACCAATCCTCTGCCAATGGCAGAGTATGGCTCCGGTCCCCAGAATTCCGAGGTTGACCCCTGTTTTGCCAGGTTGTCAGCCTTTTCGTTCCCATCGATGCCTGTATGTCTTCTAACCCAAGCTAGCGTCACGTTGTTTTGTTGCGCACACCTGTTCAGTTTTTGGACACATTCCAACGCCAGAGACGCATTAATCTCTGTCTGGTTCATGCGCTTAATCACAGCCTGATTGTCCAGTGCTATAAGGATACTTCTTCCCTGCACCTGACCCTCATTTATGTGATCCAGCGCGTGCAGCAGAGCAGCCATTTCCGCCTGGTAGACTGAGGTGTAATTCCCCAAAGCCAGAGAGCAGGTCAGATTTAAGTCCTCCGAGAAGACTCCCGCACCTGCTCTGCCGTCAATCATGGATCCGTCCGTGAAGATATATATGTCTTCCGGTCTCCCTTCCGGGAGCGTTCCGTTCCCTATGAGGGTTTTATGATACCTTTCGGTCACCCTCATTTTTGTGATCCCTTCCATGGGCATCATGAGCTCCCTAATCCCTTTAATGCGATCCAGGATCTTCATGTGCCCATATAAGGTTCCTGACGCCTGCCATGCGGCATCCCGTCTCATCCGAATCGCTGAGGCTGCCGCAGTCTTCATCACCTGGAGATCTAACGGCAGCAGACCTAACAGCGCCTCCAATGCCGCGGCGGGTGTGGTGCGGAAAGCACCGCTCACACCTACGCTGGCCATTCTTTGCACCTTGTCCAAATGCCTCTTGACGGTTTTCTGTGTGGCTTTAGTCCACCAGACCACCGAGGCATAAGTTATGATGGGTCTCACCATCGTGGTATATGTCCAGTATGCTAACCTTGGTGAGATACCCCACCTTAGTCCACATACTCTTCTGCACTGGTGAAGCACCCTTGTCGCCTTCTTAATCTTCTCTTCAACGTGGTATTTCCAGGTTAGTCGCGAGTCCAAGTATACACCCAGAAACTTGACCATCCCAGACACCTTGATCCTCGATCCAAAAAGCATGAGGGGCTGAAAATCCAGATCTTTAATCTTCCTAGTGAAGATTATCGCGTCTGTCTTATTGGCATTTATGGTGAGGCCCTGTTCCGTACACCACTGCTCAACCACTAGGAGTGCATTCCTCATGATATCTGCCGTAGTGCTCATAAACTTGCCACGTGCCACAATCGCTACATCATCTGCATACCCAACGGTATGCACGCCCATTACCTCTAGCCGCCTGTGCATAGTGTCCACAGTGATGTTCCACAGGAGGGGCAATAGGACCCCGCCCTGTGGGCATCCCTTGCTGACCCTCCCTCGAAGCCGCGAGTCTCCTGTCTGAATCCTTACCGCTCTGTTTTTCAGCATGCTGTCCACCCACCTTACAATCATGGGGCTGACCTCGCGCCTCGCCAGAGCGTCTTTGAGTTTGTTGAACTGTATCTTGTCGAAGGCGCCTTCGATGTCCATAATAACGGCCATCGCTATGCCTCCGGTATACAGTTCGCCCTCGGCTACTCGCACCAGTTGGTGAAGTGCCGTTTCTGTAGATCTGCCAGCCTGGTAAGCGTGCTGGCTTCTACTTAAAGGGTGCCTCCTTAGCATAGTACTCTCCAGGTGGTCTGCCACCACTCTTTCCATTGTTTTCAACAGAAAGGATGTTAGGCTGACTGGCCTGGAGGACTTCGCCTCGGTGTAGTCCTTCTTGCCTGGCTTAGGGAGAAATACCACTTTGGTTTCCCTCCACACCGCCGGAATGTATCCTGTTGCTAGACAGGTAACGAATATTCCCCTAAGCCTGGGTGCAATGATTTCTTTGCCCCATTGAAGCAGCGCAGGGAATATTCCGTCACGCCCCGATGTCTTGAAGGGAGAGAATGTGTCTATTGCACGTCTCACCCCTTCCTCCGTCACCACCCCGTTAGCCTCCTCTCGGTTCATCCTTGTAGCCATTCTGTTACGAATAGTCCAAGATTTACCCGAGATATAGCTGCCAGGAAAGTGAACTTCCATCAGGATCTTGTTGGTTTCCTCCAGCGTCTCCGTCATCCTCCCCGACGGGTCACGAACGAGTCCGACTTTGGAGACCGGGTCCCTGGAGATCATTTTCTGAAGTCTGCTGGCCTCAGATATGCTCTCCATGCTCGAGCAGAAGTCCCTCCACGACTCCCTTTTCCGTCGTCGCAGAGTTTGTTTCATTTCTCTTTTCTTGGCTTTGTAATTCTCCCAGGCAACCGGGTCATTGCACCTCATCGCTTGGTTGAAAGCTCTTCTGACCTCTTTCTTCAGTTTCTCCAGCTCCCTACACCACCAGGGTGTGGGATCATGGTCATCCACTGACGTAAGAGGACACGCCACTCGAAAAGCGTTCTCTATCGCTGTCTGCAGGATATGCAACTGAGACTCTGCTTCTCTTGTGGTTTTCGGTGCCCTTGGCACGCGCTCCCCGAGATTCCTGCGCAACATTTCAGTATATCTAGACGTGTCCGTGTTGCGGGGAATTCTCGTTGTTCTAATTCCGTCTCCCCTGCCCGGGGTTCCGTACGCTATCTCAAATGAAATGGCTCTGTGATCTGACATAGTCGTCCGATCCATCACCTCCCAGTTGGTCAATCTTGTCAACATCCGGTTGCTGCATAGAGTTATATCTATGACTTCCCTTCGTCTAGCATCGACGAAGGTTGGTTCTACCCCTCTATTTGCAATAACTAGATTGTTGCATTCCACAAATTCGAGCAAAGCCTCTCCTCTATGGTTGTCGTTGGTGCTTCCCCACACCGTGTTGTGTGCATTTGAGTCGCAACCAACTATTAACCCTGTGCCTTTTTCGCCACAGGTAATAACCAGAATTTCCAACTCCCTGGTAGGCGGAGGATCTGGCGAATCGTACGGAAGGTAGGCTGAGGCTAGAATGAAAGCCCCACTTCCAGTACCTACGCGTACTGCTGTGAGATCTGGTGTGCACAAGTGCGGCAGTAAAACCGCCTGCACTCCGTGTTTCACCAGCACACACGTCCTCACTCTTTCATTCGCATTGGGAACGTACAGAGTGTCAAAGCTCCCAGATAGTCCCCTAATCCTACCCTTGTAGATCCAGGGTTCCTGTATGAGAGCAACATCTCACCGAAGCCTCGCGTCATCATTGCTGATGCTGCTCTGCTATGGTGTAGATTCAACTGGCAAACCTTTAATTGCCGGAACTGGCCCACCTCCCGCCCAGCTGACGAGGATTCCATTTCACTGGTCCCCTTGTTCAGCTGCCTTTCCGGCCGGCTCTACCATTTCCTCCGGCTTGTCCTTCTGGAATCGCACGTAGGCAAGGTCCAGCCCGCAGTTGAGTTTCCCCCCTGCACGCCTGACCGCCTCCGCCTCCTCCTTCGGACACCATACGGTGAGAATGCTACCGCCGTTTTTCGCGTCACCATATCTGCCTATGCGACTGACCCTCCACTTAGAAGTGTCCGTCACACAGGCATTTTGACGACGTAATCTGGCTAGGATGGTTTCCTTGCTCTCCGGCGAACCGGGAACTCGGATGATCATCCTCCTCACATCCTTAAGGATGTGAAGGCGCTCCACTCTCAGATTGACTCCTTCCCATAGGTCAGTCATCTTTCCGACAGCTTCGTACAGCCAGGCCGTGGATTTTTGGTTCACGCACCTGAGTGCAATGACCCCGTCCTCCAAGTCTACCTCGGTAATACCTATGTCGCCAGCGTTGTCAGGCAGAGAGTCTAGTGCCTTGAGCAGGGCCGCTTTAAAAACGGTTACCTGCTTCGTGCCCAGACCCTCCTCCCTTCCATCGTCGGTCACACCCAAACGGAGGTCACAGCCTGCTATGCCTGCGTAGGTATTCTCCGCCACAGGCTCCGCACGCACGACCCCCGAGACAGAAGGGTTGACTCCTCCCTGTTTTACAGGTTGAGGTTGTCCACCCTTCCTTTCCTTGGCCTTATCCTCCCCTTCGACAGTAGAACCCACGGCTGAGTGCAGAGACTTTCACCTCTAAACCTCTTCGTGGGTCCCACCTCCTCCGGAGTGGACTCGGCCGATCCCCCAACAGAGGAAATTGCCTTCTTCTGTCTTTTGCGCTCCCTCTTCCTCTTATGCTTCAGCTGCTTTCGCAGCCTCACTTCCGAGTCGGATTCCTGCGCTAACGTAGGCCCAGAGCCGGCTGACCTCTTGACACATTGCTGCATCGCATTGTCCACCTTCTCTGAGCATACCTCCAGGTTCAGCTTCACTAGCTCGCTCGCCGCCGCTTCTACGCTTTCCTGCGTGACTGCGTTGACATGCGAGTCGTCCACTTCCCTGTTCCTCGTAAGTAATAGATGGCCTCCCCCAGAATCCATGAGGCCGACCTCCGTAGAGGGTGGATTTCCCTGGCTTGCAGGTTTACCACCTGGGGTACAAATTTCCTTTGTTGTATCCATTGCTTTTAAGTATCTATCTTAGTCAGGGCGTCCTAAAGGGACCACACAAGCCGCACCACCACGTCAAGGTGTAGATACATCGGTGAGGCTGATCAGCGGATACAAAGCTTTTCAGCGTTGTAATGCGCTCTCGGAGCACCATACCAACAAGATAGTGATCCGAGTCGAAGTTGGCACCTCGGTACGTTCGTACCGTCATCAGACCCGAAAGGTGGCGGCGGTCTATCAACACATGATCTATTTGGTTGCGAGTGGCTCCATCAGGAGATACCCAGGTGGCTTTATGGATATCTTTACGCGCAAATCTAGTACTTGCAACGACCAAGTTCTTACAGGAGATTTTAGAAGAACTAAACTCCCTTAAGATCAATGACCTTAAATTTACTGCGGTAAAAAAGTTTACTACCGCACACTCACGAAACTCAGAGAGACAACTGCCGATTTTCCTGGTCCAATTGACTCCCGAGAGCAAGCTAGATAATTTAAAAACAATTAAATATCTAAGTTTTCATGTAGTGTCATGGGAGAAATTAAATAAAAAAGACATCCTTCAATGCTTGCGATGTCAAAGATTTGGGCACGCCGCAGCTAACTGCCAAATGGCATGAAGTGAAGTGAAGTGCGAAAATAATCACAAACATGGTGAATGTCCTCTAGGTAAAGAAAAAGTAGCTGATAAATGCAAGTTGTTCTGTGTACTCTGCAGATCAAACGGACATCCTGCTAACTATAGAGGATGCCCAAAATATGCAGAGTTCAAAAAAAGAATATAAATGCGTAAAGAGCAAATCCAGACTCAGAAAGCGCAAAAGAGCAGAGTGATAAATAATTTTGTAAAGCCTGGAATGTCCTTTGCCCAAATTGCAGCGGGAGTCCAGCCTACAAAACAACAAGCTCCAACAGCTGCCACGGCAGCGAGTCCTGGAGATAGTGAGCTGAAGGCGGTCCTCTTGTCCATACAAGGGCAGATCGCGCAGCTCCATCAACAACTAAGCGAGCAAACAGCTCGTTTAGACTTTGTATATAATGCTCTGTTATCGACAGAAACCATTTCCGGGTAAATTGCTTTAATGGCACTATTCGGAAAGGACACGATCAAAGTCATTTCGGTGAACGTCAACTCGTTGATACGAAATGAGAGAAGGGCGAATCTACTAACCCTCTTGCAGAACTAAAATCCGGATGTGCTTTTCGCTAGTGAAACTAAACTAAACGAGAGGCACAAAATGGATTACAAGGATTATGTGGTAATTAGGCGCGATCGACCTAATTCCATACGAGGCGGAGGCCTATTAATATTAATAAAGACCTCCCTGAAACATAAAATCATGTATAGTAGGGATATAGAAAAGTTTCGGGTGTTGGAAGCGTGTGTTATATACATTCCCCTGTCTAGTGGCAGAAGACTGTATTTAATCGCGGCGTACGCACCCCAAACAACTCAACCAAGATTATTTATAGAGGAAATGAACTCGCTCTTTCAAACTCTTCGCCTGGAGTCGGAGCGAAATTTTTATTTGTTGGCCGGAGATTTAAACGCACGCCATGCGGCATGGGGAAATCAAACGGCTAACACCAGGGGCAACCAACTGAATGACTGGTTGGGCCAGAACAGAATTCAGCGGAAAGTTAATCTCCTCGCTACGGATATACCATCATATCCACGCGGTGGGTCTTTTTAACTTCCCAGTATAGGAAGTTATTGTAATCGGTCCGAAAATCGAAATCGAAAATTTCAACGTATTTTCATCTTTCAAGGTCCCAGGAGCATTTTAAGCAAAAAATTGGGAGGAAGTGTGTGTGTGTGTGTGTGTGTGTGTGTGTGTATGTGCGTACGGATGTGGTCATTTTTTCCTGCACGATATCGCGCGAACCAAAACTGATATCGACTTCGTTGAGGTGTCGTTCGAAGCGTATCAACCGAAATATGATCTGAAAAGGTTTTCATGAAATTCGGTCCAGCCGTTTTTTTGTTTAAGCGACGTAAGTGATTTTTGTACCTGCACGATATCGCCCGAACCACTAAAGATATTGACTTACTTGAGGTGCCGTTCGAAGCGTATTAGCGACAATATAATCTGAAAAGATTTTTATAATATTCGGTCCAGCGGTTTTTTAGTTTAAATGACTTAAGTGATTGTTGTACCTGCACGATACCGCGCGAACTAAAAACTATTTCGACTTCATTGAGGTGCCGAAAAACATTAACACATCAATTTTGTATTCATTTTCGTCATCCTAATCTTGTAGGTGCGCACATTTAGTTTGACATTTTAGCGAAAGTATTGATAAACAATTGTGACAAATTCTCAGTATTATACATATATTCTATATTGCCTATTGTTCATTTATTATTAAAATATCCAATCATAATATTCAACATCCATCATACTGGGAAGTTGATCGTGTGGACCGAAAGGGTCGAACCCACATCCCAACTAGTTTAGATCTGTGCTTGCTAGACTCACGGATGGGTCTACCAGGACTAAATACGAACGAAACAAACTGTCTAGCCACAGTACCATACGACAGTGACCATTACGGACTCGAGATAACAATACAAGTCCCTAACGACTCCATAGAGCTTCTTGAATATTGCGAAGTGCAGCCTTTTGTCTACCAGAAGACGCACTGGCCAAGATTCGAAAGAGCAATGGAAAGGGCAATACAGAATACAGGACCTTTACCACCAACAACTAGAAACTTGACAAACAATGAGATTGATGAATATCTGAAAAATATGGACAATCTCATTATACAGAGGATGGACAAAACTATACCCAGGACAAAGAAAAAAAACAGTACAGACTGTTACAGAAACGCTACAATCGACGCACTACTAAAACATAAAAGTCGAATACTAACAAGACTAAAAGCCCTACACCGTCAGTTTCGGGATAGACGAAGTCCGGAGATTGTAACTCTTAAATCGGTTATGAAAAATCTCCAACAACTATTAAGGCAACAATTTTCACAGTCCGTGAATCTGTACTGGAACAGAAAGATTCGCGCTATTCAAAATAATAGCGCGAGCATATTCCCACAGATAAATAAAATTTTTAGGAGTAAAACACATAACCGGTTGGACAAGTTACGTATCCCTAGGACTTCATCTAACCAGGTACTGCTGAGGTCTGTGAACATAGATCCGGAAGAAACCTGCCATCTCGATGATAATTATTGCATAGAGGACGAGCAGGAGAAGGTGGATTTAGTGGGGGCCTACTATCAGGAAATTTATTCGATGAACACTTGTGTTCGTACGAATTCTGACCTCGAGAGTAGGGCCTCGCTGAACCACTCGAGATTATCTAATGAAATCGAATCTTGGAAATCTGAGAATCGAGCAATTATCGAATTCAATGAAGACTGCCCAGCGAACGATATTCCCGAGGCCCAAGTAAACTCGACGTTCATTGGAAAAATCGACCTCCTGCTAACATTCCGTCGTCTGAACAATAAGAAATCGGCTGGAGTAGATGGTATCCCGAACATAGTTCTGAAACATCTGCCCCTGGTGGCTGTAGACATATACACCACTTTGTTTAATAATGCATTAAACAACGCCCATTTCCCAGGTCACTGGAAAACGGCGGTGGTGTATCCTATACCTAAAAAAGGTAAAGACAAAACTAACCCTGCCAATCTCCGGTCAATAAGTCTGTTGCCGAACATCAGCAAGGTTTTTGAAACAGTCATTAATAGATCATTGGCCAAATGGGTTGAGGAAAAAAAGATAATTCCCGATAACCAGTTCGGTTTTAGGGCGGGACATGACACCATTCATGCTGCGTCCAAACTGGTATCAGACATACACTGGAACTTCATGAAAGGCCAGTGTACAGGAGCATGCCTGATCGATTTTGAGAAGGCATTCGATACAGTATGGATCGAAGGTCTTCTCTACAAACTGGTCAGACTTGATATGACGAGACCTCAGCTATACATGATTTATAATATGATTTCAAAGAAGAAGTTCGTCGTCAAAAGTGGCAACTTCACATCAAGTAGGGTCTTTGACATCAAAAATGGTCTGCAACAAGGTGCAGTGAACTCGCCGCTCTTATTTAATATCTTTACGAGTGACCTAATAAGTTCACTCCCGTACGCACTAGCGTATGCGGATGACCTGATCGTGTACAGGACAGGGCCGAAGATTGGAGTGATCCAGACGCTCTTGCAACGTGACTTCGAAACAATCGAACGGTATAGTGATGATTGGAAGTTGAAGATCAATTTTAGCAAATGTGAATCGATCCTTTTCCGGACTCCTCTAAACAAAGCTTCTCGCGATGTGCGGAGGAACTGGAAAACACTCAAAATTTCGAACAATGCCGGACAAGCATTAGAAAAAAAATTGGAAGTGAAATACCTTGCTGCTCTTACCAAGGCAAACAAGGCGTTTCATATGACCAAAAGACTTTTTTACAGCAGACACCTAAGCCCACGGGTCAAGGTGATCTGCTATCAAGCCTTGGTCAGACCAATGTTAACTTATGGTTGTCCGGTATGGTTCAACATATCTCCTTCTTACATGGAAAAGCTTCGGGTATTTGAAAGACAATGCTTAAGGGCGTGCCTAAGCTTGTATCGAACACCCGAATCGGGCTTCGTAAAATATCACGCCAACAATATCCTCTATGATAAAGCATCTGTTAACAGGATCGACAATTTCATAATCAAGTTGATTCGACGTCACGTCGCTAGAGCGACGGAGAGCGACAATCCTCTTATTCGGGGAGCGTTCTACCCGAATTCTGAATACCACAAAGCAGCTTGTGAACGTGGGTTTATCCCCCCAGAAGCATTTATTTAGCTAGACTCCAAAAATTGGTTCAGGATGATTCGGGGTTGCCCCTCTTATATCACATGTTTCGCAATGCATGTGATAAACGAGTGCGTGCTATTGAAGAAGGCAGGGAAATACAGCATCTCCTGAGGTTCAGCACACGAATCTCAGAAAAAGATAAAAAAGAGGCCTCCAATGCCAGTAATTTGTACTGGTGGCTGGAGGACCCCCCTTAGTTGGGTATTTGCCCTCTCTAATAAAGTTATAGAATATATTTTTATTTTTAATGTAAGTTAGTTTTAAAAGATTAGCTTAGTACTTAGATAGGGTTTAGTTCTAGTTTTTACTTTGTAATGAAGGTAAATTTAAGTAAGTCTAGGTTA
Source organism: Thereva unica (assembly GCA_949987705.1). Taxonomy (NCBI): domain Eukaryota; kingdom Metazoa; phylum Arthropoda; class Insecta; order Diptera; family Therevidae; genus Thereva; species Thereva unica. Next base: position 134,520,848 of record OX465281.1, read on the forward strand.
GTGGTGCGAGCTTCCATGAGCTATTGTTATTTCTTGTAGCTCAAGCCCGTGGAAGCCCGTCGCCTGGACGGGGGTCACCCGAGAGAATTCGACTCTGCTGTCCCCCGCCCAGATAGATTACTTAGGGTTAAGTTAGTTAGTAGAGTAGACTAAGTTAGCTTAAGTTTTATACAAAATAATTAATACAGCACCTAAGTTTTTAAATCTTTCTTAGGACTAAAAATAATATATAATATAAAAATAAATAAAAAATACATAAGTTTTAGCCGAAAGGCATAAGTTAAATTAAGACATAGATTAATTTAGAGTGCCTGCTGAGGGCCAGTAAGTTAGACATATTAGAATAGGTTAGAATAATTAACTTTAAGCGTTTGGTTAAATTTATATTAGGATAGCTGTTAAGTCAAATAAACGCTTTTAAAAACTAAAAAACTAAAACTAAGGCGCTGGAACCCTATTACGGAGAACCAAGTTCAATCCTCGGCAGCGCAATGGTGAAATAATTTTTATATAATAATGATACTCAGGAGAATATAAACATTTTAATTAAAAGTGAAACTAGTTGGGATATGGGTTTGATATCTTCGGTCCACACGATTAACTTCCCAGTATGATGAACGAAGATAGAATAAACTGACTTCTTACAAAATAGTTATATGTACGTTTAGCACTAGTGGAAAATTGGCTAGTATCAGAACAGATGACAAAGAAATCCCGAGAGAAGCTAGCTCAAATAACTATAATAATAATAAATCCACGAGATTTTTCTAGAGAATTTGTGTTTCCTGAACTTTAGCAAACAAACATTTCCTCCGTATTTCGTTCGCTGCACTAAAGCGGGTGTTCAAATTCGTATTGAGCGGGCTGAAGCGCCATTGACAAACTGAGAAGCGAATGACTTCATTTGGAAATTCCAAAGCTTTCCGCAGATATTAGCAATACTGTAACTGTTAAGTACTTGTCAGATTTAACCAAAAAGAACAAACTTGGCGGTAACTACCGGAAATCCCGGGATGAACCGCAATTTCCTGAAACTGTATCACGCGTAGAAAACAATTCCCCGTCAAAAAGTGCTAATCCAAGGTTTGAAAAATTCGCGCTGTTTGTAAAGGGTAACGAAATTTTTGCACGATTTTGGAAGGTTGTCGGATTTTGACAAGTGATGTTTTGTTCGAAGGCTATCGCTGTGCAGAACCCCAAAAAGATCACTTCGTTTAGAACGGGTCTCATTCCATCGAGTTTATTAGATATTAGCAAAACTTGTCAATTTAAGGTCTTTCTGACAATTAGACGAAGTTTTTTTCTATTTAAACAAAAAAGGTCCCACCGAATATTATGAAATTTTTTTCAGAGCATTTCTTCGTTAATATTCTTTTTTCGGCCCCTCAATGAAGTCTATATAGTTCTTAGTTTGCGCGGTATCGTGCAGGTACAAAAATCATAAACGTCGTGTACACAAAAAAAAAAAACGATTCGACCGAATTTTATGAAAATCTTTTCAGATCATATTTTGGTTAATACTCTTCGTACGGCACGTCAACTAAGTCGATATCTTTTATAGTTCGCGCGATATCGTGCAGGTACAAAAAATCACTTATGTCATTTAAACCAAAAAACCGCTCGACCGAATATTATAAAAATATTTTCCGATTACATTGTCGCTAATACGCTTCGAACGGCACCTCAAGGGGGCCTCGGTAGTCTAGAGGTAAGGCGCCTGACTGCTATCCCCAGAGGTTCCGGGTTCGAATCCCGGCGGCGCCCGCGGTCCTTCGCCTTTCCCACCTAACTTTCCTTCCTTCTTCTTCCCTCTTTACATTCCAGCCTCCCCTGTCATAGCCTTCCCTAGTCCTTTCCCTTTCGTGGTTCGAAAGATATCGTGCAGGTACCAAAATCACTTATGCCGCTTAAACAAAAAAACGGCTCGACAGAATTTTATGAAAATATTTTCAGATCATATTTCGGTTAATACGCTTCGAACGACACCTCAACGAAATCGATATCTTTTTTGGTTCGCGCGATATCGTGCAGAAAAAAATTACCACATACGTACGCACACACACACATACTTCCTCCCAATTTTTTGCTAAAAATGCTCCTGGGACCTTGAAAGATGAAAATAAGTCGAAATTTTCTATTTCGATTTTCGGACCGATTACAATAACTACCTATACAGGGAAGTTAAAAATGTCATTTTCTTGATTTTTTATGGTTATCCAGTCTGAAGTGTTATTCAACAAAGAGAATATGAAAAAGCGTAATTATAGTGGATAGTCTCTAGGCACAGCATCTCACTAGTTTACTCTAATCCAACTATCGAATTAAACCAAAAACTTACCCGTTCGTCTTACTTACCCGGAGCAAATCGAGCGGAAATGCTGTTTATCATTCTAATTGCAGATCTCAAAATTCGAAAACGGCTAATCCGATTTTGGTACTTTCACGGAAAGTTCAGTATTTTGTTCTTAGGTACAAGGCTACTTTTTCGATCAGATATATAGTCCATTCATACGCACGTTATGGTGTTCCAAAATAACACCGTTAAGAAAATCGAACCCTAAAGGTTTTTGGGGTCGCTGATCGCGGTCCTAAAACATGGGCGTCACCCCTAAAAATGCAAGAAACACCCCTTTTTAGGGGGTTTTCGCGTTATCTCAATAATAATGAAAACTAATGCGATGAAATGCACTTTTTTTTTTAAATATTTATTTGCGAAGGTGGTTGATTTATTCTAAATTAAGGCGAACTTTATAATAAGGGGTAGTCCTAAAGGGTTGAAACTACCCCTAAATAGGCCAAAAATGGCAAAAATTGTTCGATTATGATGAATGTTGATTATGGATATTTTAATAATAAATGAAAAATAATAACAGCAAATAGTAACGATAAAATCTCACCAAATTCATACACCTTGCTCTTCAAACTAAAAAAAATTCCTACATTTTGTAATATAAGATAATAATACTATTAGTTAACTGACTATTTCGAAAATAGTATTAGTTTTAATACTAGTGGAAAAATCACTAGTGCCAGAACTGGTGCCAAAGTAATCCTGAGAAAAGTTAGTTTAAATAACGATAATTTTAGTAAATCCACAAGATCTTTTTAGAAAATTTGTTTTTCCTGAACGTTAGCAAACGCATTTACTTCGAACTTCGTTCGTTGCAGTGGAGAACGTGTTCGAATTAACTCGTAAATATATTGAAGCACTGACGATAAACGGGGAAGTAAATTACAAATTACAAATAATTTGGGAAGGGATGCTGAACCCAGCGGGTAATGTTTGACGTGAATCGCTTCAATGCCCCTGCCAAAGGAATCTTTTCGTAAGCCCATGTCGTCCCAGAGAGAAAATCAATATAAGAGCTAAGCGCTCTTAGTACTTCACGATTTCCTTTTTTGGATGTTTTAAGCCCTTGGACCTGCGCATTAGAATAATTTGGGTCATTCTGGTTTTTGCCATGTTATTGTTAAGCAAAGCCGCGATTTGTTAAAAGTGCTTTGTGTGGTCGTAAAATTAATTTTAATTCGTAAAATTTAATTTAATTTTTTTAAACGGTATTTCAATTTTCATATTAGAAAATTTTTAATTATAAGTGAGATATTTTGGAGTTATAATATAAAGTTTATAGTGTTTCAAACGGAAACGTAAAAATATAAAATAGTAAAAAAACGCACGTGCAGTTGGCATTTCAATTTTATTCAATAAGTGTACTTCAATATTTGCAAACTTACAACCTAATCATGCAACTTATGCTAATATATATTTAAATTGCTTGCTGCAATGCCTTTGGTGTCGCTGGTTCGTCGTAAAAGTGCCAGTCCTGCGTCTCGGTGGTTCGTTGAATGTTGCCCTTAATGCCCTGGATGTTTCCTTTTACTGCGTGCTTAAATATACCTCAAATGCAGGCAGAATTCCGGCCTTCCAATAAATGGTATGCACAGGAATTCACTGCGATTGTTTGAACTCTATAATTCCCTAAGGACAAACAAACATGCAGAATTTACCACCTTCCGCCAGTAAGCGGTGTGCAGAAATTCACTGCTAAATTCTACGACTGTAAGATACGCGAACACAAACTTAATAGCAGACAAATTCTGGCCTTCCACAAAATGGTATGCGCATGAATTTACTGCTATTTATCTATTCTACGTAAGACAAAAACAAAGTGAATAAATTGCAGGCAGAACTTTAGCCTTCCACAAAGTGGTGTGCTTATGAGTTCACTGCGCTTTATGAATCAAATCTATAATACAACAAAACGTGCATGTAAAATTTTCCGCCTTCCACGTTGTGGTGTGCGCGAAAATTTGCTGCCCGCTACCAATATCAAACACAATACAACAAAAGTGCATGTGAAATTTTCAGCCTTCCACGTAGCGGTGTGCTTGAAAATTTCTTGCTTGCTATCAAAGTTCAGGTTTAATATTTGCATGCAAAACTTCACCGGAACTGCGAACTGCCTTATCGGCAACGTAAAATTATTAATTTTCTCCGAATTTTGAGGCCAATTGTATAATTATTATTTGTAATGTATTTAAATAATTATTTTAATTTGTCTTTATATTTTTTCGACTGTTTTTTTCTCTTTTTTGTCGATTTTTATTGCAGGGATATTTTTATTCCCTAAAATGGCCATGAATAATTTCCCTTCTCCATTTTGTACACAACTATTCTTGTCTCGCTTTAATTTCATAAGTTTATTTTCTCTTTCTTTCTCCTTAACCTTATGGAGAAATATTATTATTAAAATATCTTTTTACACGTATCTTTTTCGATGTTTTTAATGTCACCATTAGAATCCGCGCGAAATTCTACATAAGTTTCACATTGTCTGTGACTTTCAATTATCTTTATTTTTATTAATTCTGCTTGTCTCGTTTCAGATAAAATTTGCAGGTAAGTATGATCTTCTAGTTTGTTTTTAATATTTTATCAATAATTTCATCCATTTTTTAGGTTTTTAGGTAATGGGCAAGTATCAACTTGCTATTGTTTGTAAAGTAAACAAACAAACATTAATAACTAAGTAAGTAATATTTTTCTGCAAAATTATATTATTGTATTGATTTTTAAGTTAATTTTGATTTCAGGTTTATTTTCATTTTATATTTCAGGGCTAATGTTTATTATTTATTTCTTATGTTTCAGGATTTATTTATTAAAATTCAATGTATTGTATATATATATATATATATATATATATATATATTTTTCTTCATTTCAGCATACTTCATAAGTTTAATTTAGTTTTTAAGTTTATTTTAAAGTTCATTTTTAAGTTTATTTATTTTTAAGTCTTAGAATTAGGGTAACTAGATTAAGTTTATAGATTCTTAGGCAGTGGCGGTTCGTAAGGTTCAGGATAAGGGAAGCAATGCGCAAGGTAAACGATAAAAGTAAAAGTATCGAAGCCTTTAACTAAAAAAAACTGAAAAATAACATATAGATATAGTGAAATCAGATAAGCAAAACATCTTCCAAACATACCAATATAGTAAACATACATATAGTTACATCGAATGCTATACGAAATGGTCATTTTCTAGCACTAACAACCCTGTAAACAGCTCTGTAAGTTATCGGTCATTTTGTGAAAATTTTATCATTTTAGTCGTTCTTTCTAAATATAGATGCGTATATCTCGGCATGAGAGGGTCCGAAAAAGCAAAAAAAAGAAATAGCGATTACAATATGAAATTTCTGTACATATAACCTCAAAAAAAAACTTAAAAAACTGTTAAATTTTAGTGTTTTGGTTATAACTTCGGATTTTTTCAGAGAACTTAATATAAACCCTAACTGGTTAGAATTGCAAGTCAAAATATCTTATACAAATCCCAAATTTTGACTTCAAATTTGAAAATTAATTTCCCTTTAATTTTTGTGCATCGCATCGTATGAAGTATGTTCTTTTTTAAAATGTAGTATTATTTTATAATGGTGAACAAGAATATTGAAAAAAAAAAACAAATCGCATTTTTTCGTTATTTTTTCGAAATATTTTCGCTGCTAGTGGGCTTTTTGCGCCTTTTTCAGATTCTGTTGATAATTAAAGCATGCAAAGCTGTTGAAAAACTGCACCTACTACTTTCATATCATTTAATTTTTCATTCAAATGCATAAGACTTAAAATCTAAAAAAAAGTAATAATAAAACCCTGCATACCTCGCATACACCCCCGCCACCAATTATTACATTCTCCCTGCAAAAAAAGCACTTCAGGCAACCCGTACTCATACAATTCATAAAAATATTCCCTATCCCTTTAAATCATCCTTAAAGAGAATCATAAAAGATATAATGGAAGCTGCATAGTTATCAGCTTATATTCAACACAACCCTCTGTTTTGCAATTAGAATCAACAATATATAAAGAGAAACTTCACCTTTTCTCTTTTCTCTTTTTCTTGACGAAGCAAAATTTTAAGAGAAAATTTAATATTGCTCGAAGCCAGAACAGATTACCAGCAAACGAAGAGAATATAGTGGATACAGAAAATTTCTCTTGTCACATCCCGCTGTTTGGCTCCGTCCGAAGAAGCTGCGTTTAGCTCAGCTTCTGAGGGCACTGTATTAACACAAACCGTTGCGTTAGTGTGACTTCAATTAAGTTGAATGTGTTGGAGTTTTACATTGATTTTCTGGGCCAAATAAGCTGGGGATATTACAGCTTCCCAATGTTGTGTAAGACCTCGGCCACGATAAGAGCGGCAGAAAAATTTAACGTCTCGAATTATCGGAGAGCGGCACTTTAGTATTGTCACTCTGTCGCTCGCCGCTCATATCATGACCGTGGCTTTAGTGTTTCCAGAGGAGGAAATATATTAAGATTTTTCTTGTGATTAATCTTGATATATTTAAATTTATTTTTTAGGATGTTGCCTATTTGGTCAAGGGAAGCAGTGCTTCCTTTGCTTCCAAAGAGGAACCGCCACTGTTCTTAGGATAAATTAAATTTGTATTTTATATGTGTTGTGTTTTTTTTTGTTTGAAATCCTGTCCCCTTTCAGGTTGATGTGTTCGGGGCCGAACATATAGTTTATCATTTTGAATTGAAGGTGAGTAAAAACTTATTTTAAATCAATTTCATTTTTAAAGTAAGACGAAAAGTAGTTATGATGAAATTTCGTACTTATAGTACAGTGAGGGCAAAAGCGAGCAGGAAAGATTTGAAATATATTTTGTAAAAATGAGTGACAAGATTTGCGATACAAGCAGAAGGCATTTTAGGCAATTAGTTGCCAAATAACGTAATAACACTCCTGTAACATCAAACAAAATAGATAATAAACAATCAAATAGCATTGCAAATATTAAAAATGATGAAAAATTAAATGATAATTATAATATTCCAACAACTAGTGGAATTTCAAATTTTTCCAATAGTTCTTACCCAGCTGTACCCGAAAACAACACAATTCAAGAAGATATAAAAGACTGGTACATAAAACATAGAATAAGTAGGAAAGCAGGGGACGATATTTTAAATATATTTAGAAGGGCGGGAGTTGACGTACCATCTTCAAGTAAAACTTTACTTCAAACAAAATATAAACAAATTGAAATAAAAACTGTGCACCCTGGAAAGTACTTCCACTTTGACTTAGCGAAATCTCTGTTGATGTTGAATGTATCGTTACCCGCTGAAACAAACTGTTTAGTAATTAATATAGGTATTGATGGTATGCCACTTTTTAAAAGTTTTAGTGAACAACTTTGGCCAATATTAGGAGATATAACGATTTGTGTAAAAACTAGTCCGTTTCTAATAGGCGCTTACACTGGCCCTCGAAAACCCGAATTCGTGAATGATTTCCTGTCAGAATTTGTAAACGAAATAAAGCATCTATATAATGTAGGACTTTCAATAAATCTAATAATAGTTTCTGTTAAAATGAACTGCTTCGTATGTGATGTTCCAGCAAGGTCATTTCTTGCAGGTATAGTGGGTCACACATCAAGTGGTGGCTGCTCAAAATGCACGCAGAGAGCTGTAAGAAAAAAATAAAAGATTAACATATGCATCGTCAATTTCCTCAGTGAAAACAGATGAAGATTTCAGAACAAGGAAATATAAATACCATCATAGCGAATCTTTTTGGGAAAATAAGACAGCTTTAGAAGAAATAAACATTGACATGGTGACTCAATTCCCTTTAGATGTAATGCATCTAATAGATCTTAGAGTGGTAAAAAAAATTATGTGTTCTATTTGGAAAGGTGCACACCAAGGAAGCAAACTTAGTAATGAAAATAAGGAGATATTGAATAATAAATTATTAATATATAAAAGTTTTATTCCTAAAGAATTTGCTCGAAAACCAAGAACTCTTGACGAACTATCTAGGTGGAAAGAAACAGAGTTTCGTCAAATAATATTATATACAGGCATAATTCTCTTGAAAGATATTCTAGATGTAGAATTGTATATTCACTTTCTTTTACTACATTCAGCCTATAGGTTAATATCTTGTCCGAACAATTGCCCACACAATAAAGAATGTGTACAAGAAATATTGAATACTTTTGTTGCAAATTATGCCGTTCTTTACGGAGAAAATAGAATAACTTATAATGTACACAGTTTACTGCGGAATGTGTAAAGAAGTATGGAAACGTTGACAAATTTTCCGCCTACAAATTTGAGAACTACATATCTTCAAAGTTTAAAAAAGGATATCCGTCAACCTACCAAAATTTTGGAGCAACTTTTCAACCAAATTTCTGAAAGAAGCGAATTTCAAAAACTGTATATTGAAAAATGTGGACCTACAAAAATCTCGAACAAGAATTCAAAACTAATTAGTTCGCTACTTTATAAAAATTATAACTTTGATTCCATTTTCTTGAGCTCATACCCTCCAGATAATTTTTTTTACTTAAAGTCTCTAATCCCAATAAAACTTCTTGGGTTCATTAAAAATTGCGATAAGGAAGATTCCATTATAGGATGTAAATTTTTATTAGTTGATGATTTTTTCGTTGAGCCTGTGCAGTCTTCAGAAGCGTTAGGTATAACACTTGTTAAAAACCTCTGTAGCAAAGAAGAAAAATTCGGAATTAGTGAATATTTGTGTAAAGTTGTAGCTTTGCCATATGAAAATGGATTCGTTTTTATTCCAGTACTTCATAACTGTACTTTGTAATGTCTACCTTCTCAGAACCAGCTAAGTTTAACATTACTTAACAGCTAATATTTAAATTTTGCAGTAAGATATGGAACCTACAAAAAGAAATTTCTCGAATATTCATTTTGAACCACCTCCGTATTTCGCAGCAATCCAGTAATCGGCCCGGATATCTTCCTAGAAGGTTATAAAGAAAATTTAGGAGAGACAAACAGTCCGAAAAAAATCTGTAGATGCAATGACTTTGGTATTTATATAAAATTTCCCAAAAGAATACCTTTAATTAAGTGAATTTGTTTATCAGAGCAACAAAATATAGTATTGCGGGAAAATTTTTCAAAAGTACACCAGACGCTAGATCTACACTTTCAAAACTTTTCGAAAATATTCAATTCGGTGGAAAACCAAAATAAAATATTAACTAGGCTTAATAAATTAGTAGAAAAGGGGTTTCCAAAGACTGCAGAACTAAAAATTTTCCCTATAAAAACAGTAGAAGGCCTGGAAGCAGTTGAACAACACCTAGTGAATTACTCCGAAGAGGATCTGGAGCGCGTTCAAAAACCTTACTATAGTAAACCACGAGGTAAGCTGTGGTTATGCTACATCACTTCATTTAACCACCAAAGTTTATGTTTAACCATGAAGGTTTTTGAACGCACCGTGGTTAACTACGTGGTAAAGAAAATTTAAATTTTTTTTCCATAAAATAGTGTCGGCTATTTGCCTCAATTTTTTCCAATAATTATTTATTTAAAATAATCTCACAAAAAATTGTTAATTATTAACATTAAAACAAATGTCAAAAAATTGTTTTTATTCTTCTTTTTCCTAACTATCGCTAACCATGCTCCCGAGCATGGTTAAAATTTAACTACACCATGGTTAACCACAGGAGTTTTTGAACGCCAAAAAGTTATGCTCGTGGTTATGTTGTAATTAACCACGGAGTTTTTGAACGACAAAAGTTTACCATAGTTAATCATGGTTAACCATAGTTAGGTTTTTGAACGCGCTCGTGAAAATGATATCGTGATGATGATGATGATATTCGCTTGATCGTGAAAATGATATTTTTCTTATAACAATATTTAATCTTTTAATAGCTTTCACATATAAGGGAATTACTTGGCAAAAGTCCTGTGCAGGAATGCATGCACCTTTGTTTTATTAAGAAGTCATTTCATCAATCAACTTGGATGGACGTCAACGCAAAATAGCATTGAAAAAATACAAACTTTTTAATACTTACGCATAGCATTGAAAAAATTCAAACTTTTTAATACTTACGCATACGGTAATGTATAATGTCAACTGGTAAATCTTCTAATTTTTCATTTTTTCATAAACAAAGGGGCGATAAAAAACGAACTATTTGGATACCTGGATTTTGAAAAGGCCAGACGGCCGCACACTGGGGCAGAAAGCACTTTTTTGGTTCAAAAGTTTCTAGAGACCACAATTTTTAACCAATTTAGATATTTTTTTTTTATTTTGAAGGTAAGATGATTTGTAAGATATCTGTGGAAGCCGAATTTTGATTTTAACTTCCAAATATGTTGCACCTAACCTCAAATGTCAAAAATAATTAATTTGTGCAAGCTAACACTTTACTATCAATAATAAGCTTTGATCTATGCGATAAAATGAGGCAGAAATGACAGCCTAATGTATGATTCAATATGGCCGACCAAAATTTGAAAAACGCCCAAATCTCTATAAAAAACTCTACTCGGGGGTTTTCGGAGTCGCTGATAACGAATTCATCGTCCAAATTTGCAAATTCAAAATGGCGGATTCAATATGGTCGCCCAAATTTTTAAAAATGCCCAAATCTCTAGGAAAACCTCTACTCGGGAGTTTTGGGGTCGCTGATTACGAACTCATCATCCACATTTGCAAATTCAAAATAGCAAATCTAAGATGGCAAACTAGAAGAATAATATGGATAGGATTGTAGCAGTTATAAGTAATTATATTCGTGCGTGGTACTAAAAAATTAATAGAAACTGTAATTTTCATACGTTATTATTTATGTACAGAAGATCTATTACAGACTTATTTCCAATATATTTGTTTATTACTGTTTGCGTTACATAGAAACAGAGAAGCTGCAACTTATGAAGAATAGTTTCAAAGCAAGTTATAAGTTGCAGTAATTGAATAAAGTTAAGATCTAAACAAACGTATTAATTACTGTCAGATGTTAACAGAATCCTACTTCCCTTCTTTTTTTAATAGTTCTGCAGCACTGTCGTCCACTTCATGCTTATTATTACTCGCTTTGTTTCTAATACTACAAATGTAAGGATCTGAAGAAATTAGTAATTTATTCAACAAGTCTGTATTAGTCTGTAGTCTTCCACATTTTCTTGTATTGAATTTTCTGAAGAATTTTACATCCTTATTTCGAGCCTCTTGCGCTTCTTCAGTCAAGTGTCGAATTGGAACAAGTTTATGATGCTGTATTATTTGAGCTCCATGGAAAAGAATTTTGTGAACAGAAGCAGGCATATAGTACCAGTCATAATATTTCAAATATAGGCCCGCGGTATTTTTTGTGTATTCTTGGAATTTTAGTACGTCGATTTCCATGCCACAAATAATGACCTAGAATAATAAGAGAGGGTTTCTTTTCTCGCTAGTTGAACTGTTTTAAAAATTTGGTTTACTTATGATTATTATTTATGATTATTACCTGCAAAATGATTCCAAATCGTTAAATCAGTTCCAAGTTGACTCCGGTAATCTTGGACGTCAGTTCAGGGTCTCGGAAAAACCTGCGAGCTGTATTTCCATCATTAGATGAGCCACATCCCTGCTTGGGGTAATAAATGAGGAGCCCAGTTTCTTTTCGGAACTCCTGCTAAATGTATTTTTTTTCCTCTGCCACCTGGTTTTTCTCATCATCAGATCTTTCAGAACTTTCAGAATTGTAATCGTTGGCCAATGTGTAAAATGCACTCCATTAATCTAATCCATGCGTGCAAGCTTGACAAACCATACTCAAAATGTTCTTCTACTTCTTTTTTTTTATTTAGCTTTGCCAAGTCATTCGTTTCCGATGGTTTTGCACCACAAATTGTACATGATGAGCTAGATGGAGTATTCGTTAGAATTTGACATATTTTACCATCAATCATTGTTAACAGTAATTCATGCTTCACCATACATGTCATGCCATTTATTTTAACTTCCGTTCGTTGGAGTAGTTTTATTTGATTTTTAATATTATTAAATTCTAACAATACTTTCTCAGGAGTTTCTTTGGCATATTCAGAACTAATGGGCCTACAATGTCTCGTAGAACCTGCCTGTAGGTTCTGCCAAACCAGTGAACTACCAGTAGAACAGTACATTTTTCTAGTTTCAGTGGGACTATTGAAAGCATAAAAATACTCTCGTCAGATATTCTACCGTCACTAAGCATCTGCTTACATTGACTTTGTTCCGATGCGCCATCACCTCCCCATTTCGTTGTTAAGAACAAAGACAAATGGATATTACTAGTAGACAAAGCAGATACTACTTCAGGAATGAGCAGAATTCGAGAACATATGTGATTTAATAGTCCCTGTAAATTTACGGAAGCACCTTTTTGCACAACCAGTAAATCGTCAGACGAAGGAAGGCATTGCTTTCTTACTACATATAACTTTCGAAATGAAGTAAAAATATCAGCTTTTTTTTCACGAGCTACACTCCTTACTATTTCATATTGCCACCTAGATAATTTCGCATCTTCTATTAAGGCAATGCATTCCTCATGTGTGCACACAGTAACACCATCTACTACTTTACTAGTTTCGGTAGCTGTCGTAGAGTCTTGCAGTATTATATTCGTCAATCGTAGTTTACCCTTATTCTTTAAAATTTTTAAGTAAGCCTCTTCAATCTCGATTTCACTGTATGCATTAAGAATACTTTGTATTTTCCGGCGTTCTGTCGACTTCGAACTTTCTTGATAATCAGTGCTCAACGGTCTTCCAAGGCGGGGTGATTCCGAATCAGAATCCATGGTAACGTAGTTATTTATCCATTCAGCATTCTTTTTTTTTTCAAACGCTTCAACGTTGTGTAAAGATGACGCTATTTTTTGTTTGAAACTTGTTAAAGATCGACTTAATTTTCTTTCGATTACTATTATTTGCGTAGCATGAGTATTATAATATTTTTTTGCATATTCTACCAATTTTTCTGTTGTTCTCTTACAATTCTCAAATGGATAAAGCACTTGACATAGTTCACTATATGTACATATGTAATACGTATGGAGTTCATGATTCAGAAATTACAATTATGTATGGCTAAACAACTAATAATTTACTAATGTTTACAAAAAAATTCTTATGTAAAAAAATTCCTTTTTTCATAAATTTCTTTCATTTCTTGTTCTTTTCAGAGAAACAACTGTAAACAGGAAAATTCGTGAAAATAAAATAAAATTTTTCTTTTACGTTGCGGTATTGTCGATTTCTACATAGAATAGCATTTTTCACGTGAAAATGATTTTTTTCTAGTTTACAAAATTCCTTTTATCTCACCGAAATACATATCCCACCAAAAAACATTAAAATGTTTTATTTATTGGGACAGTTTAAAACACACTTATAACAAAAAGAAGTGAAATGGATTAGTCAAGATGAATCGTTAATAGCATGAAATAATTAAACACGTGCATTTACGAACGAATTCAAAGGAATTATACAACTGCCAATTTTTATTTAAAACTCAATAAAGTATTATCAACCGCGAAAAAGTTGGCTGGCGCGTTCGTTGTATACTTAGATTCATGCTCTAAAATTGTTGTAAAATTCCTTTGAATTCGTTCGTAAATGCACGTGTTTAATTATTTCATGCTATTAACGATTCATCTTGACTAATCCATATCACTCCTTTTTGTTATAAGTTTTATTGTCCCAATAAATAATTTCCGCGCCCACGAACTTCTAATTCACATTTTTAATGTTTTTTTGGTGGGATATCACTCTCTTTTGTTTTAATACATTCTAAAATAAAAAATAAATAATCTTCTGTATAAGGAAATATTATGTATTTAATTGTTCATTATATTTTTTTTATTTATTTTATAAGTAGGTAATAACAAAATAATAAAATGCAGGAATTCAAATTAATATTATTGCCATTGTAAAAAAAAACACATAAGCTCCTTTCGAGTTTCTCGGCCAAGATTGTTTCTGTACTATGGAATCATTGATCCATAACCAACTCGATTTTTGTTTCAACATGCTGATCTAATGACCTTGTTCGAGGGTTCCTTTGAATTCGTTCGTAAATGCACGTATTCAATTATTTCATGCTAGTGTGTTCTAGTTGCGATACCCTTTCATTTGATATGATACCCATGTCGATGGGCTATGTAAAGAAAATGGGTATCCGCCCTCTTGAGATAACCGCCGTGGATCTAAATATATTTTGAGTATACTAAATCGCTTATTGTGTTCTACTTATCTTTCCCTTTCATTTGATACCCATGTCGAGGGGGTTGTGAAGGAAAATGGTAAATCGCCCTCTTGAGATAACCGCCGTGGATCTAAATATATTTTGAGTATACTAAATCGCTTAATGTGTTCTACTTATCATTCCCTTTCATTTGATACCCATGTCGAGGGGGTTGTGAAGAAAATGGTAATCCGCCCTCTTGAGATGACAACCATGGATCTAACCAGATATTGAGTATATATTATATCGCTTATGGTATTCTTCTAATGATACCCTTTCAATTGATACCTATGTCGAGGTGGTGGTGAAGAAATGGTAGCCCGCCCTCTTGACACGGCCGCCATGGATATAAAGACATAGCTTATTGTATTCTATTTATCATGCCCTTTCATTTGATACCCATGTCGAGGGGGTTGTGAAGAAAATGGTATTGCGTCCTTTTCAGGTGGCCTCGGTGGATCTAACTATTTATGGAGTATACTAAATTGCTTATTGTATTCTACTTATCATACCCTTTCATGTGATACCCATGTCGAGGGGGTTGTGAAGATAATGGTAATCCGTCCTCTTGAGATGACAGCCATGGATCTAACCAGATATTGAGAATATTATACCGCTTATGGTATTCTACTTATGATACCCGTTCAATTGATACCTATATATGTCGAGGTGGTGGTGAAGAAATGGTAGTCCGCCCTCTTGAGACGGCCGCCATGGATATAAAGACATAGCTTATTGTATTCTACTTATCATACCCTTTCATTTGATACCCATGTCGAGGGGGTTGTGAAGAAAATGGTAATGCGTAATTTTGAGGTGGCCTCGGTGGATCTAACTATTTATTGAGTATACTAAATTGCTTATTGTATTCTACTTATCATACCCTTTCATATGATACCCATGTCGAGGGGGTTGTGAAGATAATGGTAATCCGCCCTCTTGAGATGACCGCCATGGATCTAACCAGATATTGAGTATATTATATCACTTATGGTATTCTACTTATGATACCCTTTCAATTGATATATATGTCTAGGTGGTGGTGAAGAAATAGTAGTACGCCCTCTTGAGACTGCCGCCATGGATATAAAGACATAGCTTATTGTATTCTACTTATCATACCCTTTCATTTGATACCCATGTCGAGGGGGTTGTGAAGAAAATGGTAATCCGCCCTCTTGAGACGCGTACCATGCGTACACTTTTTGGTAATCATCGAAATGATTGGGAATGCTATTTGACATCAACAGTGCTGGATTTGACTAACTTGTAAGGAATATGTCATATTTTTAGAAATAAATTACGATAACGAACTCGGCATTCGGTATTTCAAAATTTTACTGTACATTTGTACTGTGAACTACATGTTTTTTATAGTACCTAACGCAATCTGATACCATAGTTGCGACTAACCACTTTAAATGAATACATTTTGTTAATCATCTAATGCCATCTGGCATCAACAGTTCGAGTAAACACTTTTCGATTAACTAGTAGCACCATCGCATTTATTGGGCAATTGAAATAACTTAGAGCGCCATCTGACAGAATAATTTTGCGTACCCACTTTTTTAGACTGAAGGAGAAGAAAAAAGTTCGATTCGAAATGTAAAAAATGTAAAAATAAAGAAAACGAAGAATGATAGGAAAAAAACTCATGGAATAATAAATTATTTATATTTTGGGTATCGGTTACAAATGAAAAATTACTTATATTGCTTATAAAAAAGTGATAAATCGCATAATTTTGTAAAAAAAATTTGTTGTCGGTAAAGAGGGTTTACGGACGATAGTTTAACGTGACAACGTCATGAGAAAACATTGATGAAATGATTGCATACTTTTATGAATAAAATTGAATCATTTATATTAAATTATCATTATTTTGTATGGATACAAAAAGGAGTGAAATGAAATATTCATTTTGATTGATAAATTAGCTTTTATTTGCACTAATGAATTCAAATATGTTTATTACTTTAATGAACAGATTATTTACAAGTAACAATGTGTAGTAACAAATCCATTTACAGCTTTTATACATGTCTGATATTTAACTTCTTGCAATCTGTAGGCTGTATCAGATCCAACTTTTTGAGCAGCGGCAGAAGCAGAGGCAGAAGCAGAATTCTGCCTGCTGAATCAGATTCACGTAAAGCAGCAGCAGCGGCAGACTTAATTTTTTATCAAGATATTTCAAAAATAACGAAAAATAACATTTTTTCTGAATCATTTACTGTGTATATACATAAATAGATACAAAAAACCACCCTAAAAGATCCATTTGTCATTTAAAAACAACTTGCCAAGTAACAAATGTTTGAAATGTCAAAAAATTCTGCTTTGCAAAGCAGCAAAATTAGGATTTGAGATGAGAAAGCAGCGGCAGAACTCTCTGCTGCTTTTCTTGTCACGTGACCCGCGTAAGCCAATAGAAACAATTCTCTGCCGACGGTTCTGCTTTTCTGCTTTGGATCTGATACAGCCTTGTGTTATTCTGTTTAGGATAGGTCGATGATAGGAAAATTATGAAATGAATGGGAGTGTTTCAAGTGTAATGTGCCTTGAAAAAGTCAAATCGAGGGTTGTTCCTCTCAGCGTTGTTGACTTAGTAACATCTGATGTGCATTCGAGATTGTACATATCCTTCATGAATTGGAGGAATGTATCATCATTTTTCACGTTTGTGTTGAAGTCGCCACAAAGAAGAATTGGTACATTGGTATCAACTTGCATGATCGGATGCACATACTGCCTGTTATGCACATACGGAAAGAGTGCTTGGTGCAGCAATACACTAATGTTTGAGACACTTGCTCTAGGATGAATAAACACTGCGCCAAGTACAATTTTAAACGTTGTAGCAGCAGTGAAGCATGTAATTTCAGCCAAGCAGACCACCTCGCCTGTGTTTCTGATGAGACGAGTTGTGTCCGACAATTCAACGTGGAGAACTTTGGCCGTGGATGTTGATGTTAATTTTCGATAGTTTGCCACTCCACCAGCTGCGTTTGTATCAGAATCCGATCGATTATTCTGCCTGGTTATACATTCATAATTATTGATTGGAACTGGATCAAAATTGTCACGCATCCACGTTTCAGTCAATACCAAATAATCCGATCTTGGTATCACGGGATCCGTTTCAATATCGGCGAAGTGCGCAGACAAACTCTGAACATTAAGGTTTGTCACTACAGTTTGCCCAGCGTTGTTACCGTCATCACAAAATTTCACTGCTTTCGAAGTGATTGTTTGAAGGGCGTGTCCACGGAGTCGAATGTATTCGTTACGGACATCTCGCGTAGTCTGTGAGTCGTTCCCATCCCGTCCGTGTTTGAAGATAAAAGGCGCATCTTTTTCTGTGATGATGTGCAAGCCGTCTATATTCGTTGCCCGACTCAGCGCCACGTACACCAACTGTTGTGGTTGCTCCGAGGAGTATTTATAAACAATAACAGTAAACGTCCCACCTTGTTTTCTGTGTTTAGGCGTAAATAAGGCATTAGCTCTTTGCCGTTACGAACTCGGCAAACTACCGCTTGCCTTGATACAAAAATGAACTCACTTTCATAAATCTCAGCTTGAATATTAGTATATTACCACAACTTTCCAGTATATTACCACAACTAACCAATATATTACGACAACCAATCAGTATATTACCACAACTAACCAGTATATTGCTGCAATAACGTTTAAAATCAAATGTCTCGAGGTGTCCCGAACGTACGCAAACGTTGAAACGGAGTGATATTTTTTCATTGCACAATGAATGAATGTACCAAAATAAATGTTGTGTTTGTTAAACTTTCATCTTTTAAACCTAGTTTAACCGGTTTCAGAAATTGAGGCTTAGGTCGATTTAGCGCTGAGCGCCTCATATTATGATTCCTAGAAAAATATTAATGTAGGTTAAACAATAATAAAGAATCTTTCAAGTTGCAACTTCTCTGGTTCTATGCAACGCAAACAGTAATAAACAAATATATTGGAAATAAGTCTGTAGTAGATCTTCTGTACATAAATAATAACTCATGAAAATTACAGTTTCTATTAATTTTTTAGTACCACGCACGAATATAATTACTTATAACTGCTACAAGCCTATCCATATTATCCTTCTAGTCTGCCATATTAGATTTGCTATTTTGAGTAGAGGTTTTCCTAGAGATTTGGGCATTTTTCAAATTTTGGGCGGCCATATTGAATCCGCCATTTTGAATTTATCAATTATAATGTTGTATCCAGCAGAAGTAACCTCGAAATACATTTCTGACATTTCTGCCTCATTTTATCGCATAGATCAAAGCTTATTATCGATAGTAAAGTGTTATCTAGCACAAATTAATTATTTTTGACATTTGAGGTTAGGTGCAACATATTTGGAAGGGAAAATCAAAATTCGGCTTCCACAGATATCTTAAAAATCATCTTATCTTCAAAATAAGAAAAAAATTATCTGAATTGGTTAAAAATTGTGGTCTCTAGAAACTTTTGAACCAAAAAAGTGCTTTCTGCCACAGTGTGGGCCTTACGGGGTTCCGTAAAATTAAAAATAAAATTTATAAAAAGACTTTTAACTACATATAAAAACAAAAGTTCCTAAAATTAGTCATTATTTATTTACTTTTAGAATTCTTTTTTGTTAAATGTATTAATTAAATGAAAAAGTTTTTTGGAACGCAGTTCCTTAACGCGGCTTGCGGGTAGAGTGAATTGGGAGAAATCGTCACGTAAGAAAATGCGATATTTTGTGTATGTATGCGTGCGAGTATCGATCCCAGTAGGCAATTTGTGGATTTATTAAATCAGAATGCAGTGTTTTTCTTTAGAAATTGGAATCAATTTGCACCGATAGCTACATATAGGAAGAAATGATAATGCAAAGTGTCATGCATGACGAACGTGCACACTTTTTGCATTGGTCATTATCGAGGATAGATGCTTATGCTTTTTTATTGAAATGAATGGAATACCTTTCAAAATCAAGCTACAAGTACGATTATTAACTGTAATGTCAAACATAGCAAACCTTTGAATTAGTTTGGATGTGACACATTTAATTTGAGTATGAATAATGATCCAGCACAGTACACAACGAAATACTGTAGGTACTACAGTTGATGCCGTTTTTTCAAGATTCTTGGACAAAATTGATTCTGAAGTATATGCATCTTATTATAGTTATCATAAGCCAATAATTCTATGTTACAATTTGGTGATAAAATTTGAAATTTTTTTTGGAAAGTTTTGAAATGTTAATATTATAATAAATATTTTCCTAAAATATTAAATTAAATTTTTGATTTGATTCGATCCCTTACATTATTTGCTTGAAAAATGGTATAAAGTAAAAATAAATAAAACATACAGATTTTATTTGGATATTTTACTTCGTTCCTGACGGGGGTCCCATGACCGCACCTGATTTTTTTTTATTTTCTATATTCTGAATTACTTTTTGTTAAATTTATTTATTGAATGAAAAAAAATTTTTTTTTGCTATTTTTGAATTACTACAAACTTTCCAACTCTTTTTAACCGACTTCAAAAAAAGAGGAGGTTACTCAATTCGACGTGTAGGTATTTTGTAGTCCTGTTCACGCATCACTTTGTAACCCAATAACTTTTTTGGTTTTTTTTTTGGTTCATTTGAAGGGGGAATTTCCCACAGTGGTCCCGTTAAATTTTTTCGAAACTCTGATAAAGGAGTTCGAAGTTAGGCATAAAAAACTGTTAAAATTAGTTCAACTTAAACATTTCATAGGCACCAAACAAATTACTTTAGTGTTGCAAAACTGGTAGAAGGGCGGTGGGAGAGTGCGTAGCGTGTTGGATCCTCGATCGAGCGGCGTGTGGCGTTGCAGGTTCGAGCCTGGTCGGTCGGGGCAGATTGTTTTATTTTTCTATTTTTCTTCTTTCTGAAATGATTGAGGCGAGTTACACGGCATAACACTTTCTGCTGTAACAAACCGGTTTGTGCGTGTTATACGAATTACACGATGAACTGACTGTTCTGCATTTTGTCGTTTAAATTTCTATTGTCTATGTAGCTGTGTACAAACTGCCAGTTAAGCTAAGTCATTTTCGTTGGCCCCGAGAATGAAATTATGATTGTGTTAGTGTGTTGCTCTGTGCAGTCGAGAATTTTTTAGGATGCACAAGTAACAAACTTCCCCGCGACCCCTTGCCTATAAAACCGGTTTATTGGAATTATTGGAAGTGTTGATGGAAGGAATGTTATGCCGTGTAATTTGCCTCATTTATTAACATATTAGTCAACCACTGATAGTATCTGCCATGGCGCAGAGGGCTAGGGAGAAGTACCTTTATCTGTGCTTTTTTTTCGTCATAATATTTTTTTTTTTATTTCCTTCGGGGAATTTTGTTTCATATGAAACAAGTTTTTGACGTGAATACGTCTCTAAATTTGCTTCCAGAACAAAAACTATAGCATATAGTTTTGATTTTCAGCTCAAAAACTATTGTTTATATTGAATAAAGAAATATACCATGACGTGGGTGAAGAATCAAAGAATTTTATTGTTTACATTTGATTTCCCCGCTATCAATGACAATTAAGCTTATATTTCCTTGATTTGTATGTGTGTAATGTAAAGAAATAAAGTCAGGAACCGCAAAGAAATTAATGAACTAGCCACTGATTTTTGCTCCGACCTATACACGTCCACCCTTTCTACAGAGCAAATAGAAGAACTAATGCCAGATTTAACAGACAGGTCAAACATCCCAGCATTTCTACCATCGGAAATTGAAAAGTCAATTGACGACCTAAAAAACGAAAAAAGTGCTGGAAATGATGGAATCAAAGCAGAAATGCTAAAGTTAGGGAAAGAAGTATTGGTGAAAAGTTTGACCTATTTATTCAATCGAATTCTTCAAGAGGAGCAGATTCCGGCGCAATGGACTACATCGACCATAGCTCTATTACATAAAAAAGGAGATAGATCAAATATTAACAATTATCGTCCAATAAGTTTGATTTCTACTTTATACAAGCTTTTCTCCAAGTGTTTAATTGGCCGAATGAGAAATGATTTTGAGGAAAATCAACCTAAAGAGCAAGCAGGATTTAGAACAGGATTCGCTACAACTGATCATCTTCAAACAATAAACCAAATTATAGAAAAGTGTACAGAGTATCAAAAATTAGTGTACCTCCTTTTCATTGATTTTTCCAAAGCATTCGATACCAGCGAACATGTGGCAATTTGGAATAGCTTAAAGAACCAAGGAATTCAGACTGGTTACATCAGAATTTTAAAAAATTTATACGATAACAGCTCAGCAAGCATCACGTCAGACGTAAAAGGCAGCTCGTTTAAACTTGGAAGAGAAGTTAGGCAGGGAGACCCCCTTTCACAACAATCTTCGTTTCGCGGATGATATATGCCTTGTGGGAAACTGCTTTGAAGAAATAAAAATTATGTTAAACCAACTATGGGAGAAAGGTAAAGAAGTAGGTTTGAATATAAACAAGGAAAAAACCAAAATAATAACTAATTCTGAAGAAATAGATATATATCTAGAAAACGAAAAGTTGGAGTATACCGAAGATTTCATCTATCTAGGTCAACTAATATCTTTTAAAAAAAGCCAGATAAAGCAAATCGATAGAAGAATAACCAACGGGTGGAAACAATTATGGAGCTTAAAACATATGTATATTTAACTCAAACATAAATTTAGCAACAAAAAAATACCTATTTGATGGAGCAGTGCTGCCTGTCCTAAGTTATGGTTCACAAACATGGAGTCTTACAACCGAAGCAGAAAACAAATTTAAAGTATGTCAAAGAGCTATGGAAAGGTGTTTATTCAACATTTCAAGGCGTCAGCGAATGAGAAATGAAACACTTCGAGGTACAACAGGCTTTACAGACGTAATCGAAAGAATTCGCCATTTAAAGTGGAGTTGGGCAGGACATGTAGCTCGATTAAATGATGGGAGATGGACAATACAGGCAACAAATTGGACACCAAGAGATGGAAGGAGAAAAGTTGGAAGACAATTGAAGAGATGGAGAGATGACATCGATCGCTATGCAGGAAACTGGAATCAGAGAGCACAAGACAGAGTTAATTGGAAACATTTGGGGGAGGCTTATGCCCGTTCAAACTAAAAACAAATTATATATTTGTAACTACATTAACTCTATTTTTCTCATTAATGAATCCTTTTAATACATTCTATTGGGAAAGTTACTTTTAATTAAAACAATTATTATTATATTTTATTTATTATTAATATATTTTTATTTTATCAATTTTAACCGGAAGGCGGACACAAACGTTTTCCTCGAGAATCTACAAATCGACTAATCAAAAAACTAGACTACTGAAAAACATTAAAATTGGCTTGCTGATGTTTTAAAGGATTTCAATGAAACCTTTGTCCTTTACTAAATTATTATTCAGCTTAAGTGAAGCTGCTTACATACATACACCTTTTAGCCATTAAATAATGTTTTCAATAGTTTAACTTTTGTATATTAAAATTGTAAATATCCAACACATTCTAAAATAAAAAATAAATAATCTTCTGTATAAAGAAATATTATGTATTTAATTGTTCATTATATTTTTTTATTTATTTTATAAGTAGGTAATAACAAAATGCAGGAATTCAAATTAATATTATTGCCTTTGTAAAAAAACAAACATACGCTCCTTTCGAGTTTCTCGGCCAAGATTTTTTCTGTACTATGGAATTATTGATCCATAACCAGCTCGATTTTTCTTTCAACATGCTGATCTAATGACCTTGTTCGAGTGTTCCTTTGAATTCGTTCGTAAATGCACGTGTTTAATTATTTCATGCTAGTGTGTTTTAGTTATGATACACTTTCATTTGATACCCATGTCGATGGGCTATGTAAAGAAAATGGGTATCCGCTTTCTTGACATAACCGCAGTGGATCTAAATATATTTTGAGTATACTAAATCGCTTATTGTGTTCTACTTATCATTCCCTTTCATTTGATACCCATGTCGAGGGGGTTGTGAAGAAAATGGTAATCCGCCCTCTTGAGATCACCGCCGTGGATCTAAATATATTTTGAGTATACTAAATCGCTTATTGTGTTCTACTTATCATTCCCTTTCATTTGATACCCATGTCGAGGGGGTTGTGAAGAAAACGGTAATCCGTCCTCTTGAGATGACCGCCATGGATCTAACCAGATATTGAGTATACTATATAGCTTATTATGTTCTACTTATCATTCCCTTTCTTTTGATACCCATGTCGAGGGGGTTGTGAAGAAAATGGTAATCCATCCTCTTGAGATGACCGCCGTGGATCTAACGGTATATTGAGTATACTATATCGCTTATAATGTTGTTCTTATTCCCTTTCATTTGATACCCATGTCGAGGGGGTTTTGATGAAAATGGTAAACCGCCCTCTTGAGATGACCGCCATGGATCTAAGCAGATATTGAGTATATTACATCGCTTATGGTATTCTACTTATGATACCCTTTCAATTGATACCTATGTCGAGGTGGTGGTGAAGTAATGGTATTCCGCCCTCTTGAGTCGGCCGCCATGGATATAGAGACATAGCTTATTGTATTCTACTTATCATACCCTCTCATTTGATACCCATGTCGAGGGGGTTGTGAAGAAAATGGTAATGCGTCCTCTTGAGGTCGCCTCGGTGGATCTAACTATTTATTGAGTATACTGTATTGCTTATTGTATTCTACTTATCATACCGTTTCATTTGATACCCATGTCGAGGGGTTGAGAAGAAAATGGAAATCCGTCCTCTTGAGATGACCGCCATCGATCTAACCAGATATTGAGTATATTATATCGCTTATGGTATTCTACTTATGATACCCTTTCAATTGATAACTATGTCGAGGTGGTGGTGAAGAAATGCTAGTCCGCCCTCTTGAGACTGCCGCCATGGATATAAAGACATAGCTTATTGTATTCTACTTTTCATACCCTTTCATTTGATACCCATGTCGAGGGGGTTTTGAAGAAAATGGTAATCCGCCCTCTTGAGATGACCGCAATGGATCTAACCAGATATTGAGTATAATATATTGCTTATTGTCTTCTACTTAAGATACCCTTTCAATTGATACCTATGTCGAGGTGGTGGTGAAGAAATGGTAGTCCGCCCTCTTGAGACGGCCGCCATAGATATAAAGACAAAGCTTATTGTATTCTACTTATCATACCCTTTCATTTGATACCCATGTCGAGGGGGTTGTGAAGAAAATGGTAATCCGCCCTCTTGAGATGACAGCCATGGATCTAACCAGATATTGAGTATATTATATCGCTTATGGTATTCTACTTATGATACCCTTTCAATTGATACCTAGTCGAGGTGGTGGTGAAGAAATGGTAGTCCGCCCTCTTGAGACGGCCGCCATGGATATAAGGACATAGCTTATTGTATTCTACTTATCATACCCTTTCATTTGATACCAATGTCGAGGGGGTTGTGAAGAAAATGGTAATCCGCCCTCTTGAGATAACCGCCGTGGATCTAAATATATTTTAAGTATACTAAATCGCTTCTTGTGTTCTACTTATCATTCCCTTTCATTTGATACCCATGTCGTGGGGTTGAGAAGGAAATGGCAATACGTCCTCTTGAGGTGGCCTCGGTGGATCTAACTATTTATTGAGTATACTATATTGCTTATTGTATTCTACTTATCATACCCTTTCATTTGTTACCCATGTCGAGGGGATTGTGAAGAAAATGGTAATGCCCCCTCTTGAGATGACAGCCATGGATCTAACCAGACATTGAGTATATTATATCGCTTATGGTATTCTACTTATGATACCGTTTCAATTGTAACCTATGTCGTGGTGGTGGTGAAGAAATGGTAGTCCGCCCTCTTGAGACGGCCGCCATGGATATAAAGACATAGCTTATTGTGTTCTACTTATCATACCCTTTCATTTGATACCCATGTCGAGGGGGCTGTGAAGAAAATGATAATACGCCCTCTTGAAATGACAGCCATGGATCTAACCAGATATTGAGTATATTATATCGCTTATGGTATTCTACTTATGATACCCTTTCCATTGATACCTATGTCGAGGTGGTGGTGAAGAAATGGTAGTCCGCCCTCTTGAGACGGCCGCCATGGATATAAAGACATAGCTTATTGTATTCTACTTATCATACCCTTTCATTTTATACCAATGTCGAGGGGGTTGTGAAGAAAATGATAATCCGCCCTCTTGAGATGACGGCCGTGGATCTAAATATATTTTAAGTATACTAAATCGCTTATTGTGTTCTACTTATCATTCCCTTTCATTTGATACCCATGTCGTGGGGGTTGAGAAGAAAATGGCAATACGTCCTCTTGAGGTGGCCTCGGTGGATCTAACTATTTATTGAGTATACTATATTGCTTATTGTATTCTACTTATCATACCCTTTCATTTGTTACCCATGTCGAGGGGATTGTGAAGAAAATGGTAATGCCCCCTCTTGAGATGACAGCCATGGATCTAACCAGATATTGAGTATATTATATCGCTTATGGTATTCTACTTATGATACCCTTTCAATTGATACCTATGTCGAGGTGGTTGTAAAGAAATGGTAGTCCGCCCTCTTGAGACGGCCGCCATGGATATAAAGACATAGCTTATTGTATTCCACTTATCACACCCTTTCATTTGATACCCATGTCGTGGGGGTTGAGAAGAAAATGGCAATACGTCCTCTTGAGGTGGCCTCGGTGGATCTAACTATTTAATGAGTATACTATATTGCTTATTGTATTCTACTTATCATACCCTTTCATTTGATACCCATGTCGAGGGGATTGTGAAGAAAATGGTAATACGCCCTCTTGAGATGACAGCCATGGATCTAACCAGATATTGAGTATATTATATCGCTTATGGTATTCTACTTATGATACCCTTTCAATTGATACCTATGTCGAGGTGGTGGTGAAGAAATGGTAGTATGCCCTCTTGAGACGGCCGCCATGGATATAAAGACATAGCTAATTGTGTTCTACTTATCATGCCCTTTCATTTGATACCCATGTCGAGGGGGTTGTGAAGACAATGGTAATCCGCCCTCTTGAGATAACCGCCGTGGATCTAAATATATTTTAAGTATACTAAATCGCTTATTGTGTTCTATTTATCATTCCCTTTCATTTGATACCCATGTCGTGGGGGTTGAGAAGAAAATGGCAATACGTCCTCTTGAGGTGGCCTCGGTGGATCTAACTATTTATTGAGTATACTATATTGCTTATTGTATTCTAGTTATCATACCCTTTCATTTGTTACCCATGTCGAGGGGATTGTGAAGAAAATGGTAATGCTCTTGAGATGACAGCCATGGATCTAACCAGATATTGAGTATATTATATCGCTTATGGTATTCTACTTATAATACCCTTTCAATTGATACCTATGTCGAGGTGGTGGTAAAGAAATGGTAGTCCGCCCTCTTGAGACGGCCGCCATGGATATAAAGACATAGCTTATTGTATTCCACTTATCATACCCTTTCATTTGATACCCATGTCTTGGGGTTGCGAAGAAAATGGTAATACGTCCTCTTGAGGTGGCCTCGGTGGATCTAACTATTTATTGAGTATACTATATTGCTTAATGTATTCTACTTATCATACCCTTTAATTTGATAACCATGTCGAGGGGATTGTGAAGAAAATGATAATCCGCCCTCTTGAGATGACAGCCATGGATCTAACCAGATATTGAGTATATTATATCGCTTATGGTATTCTACTTATGATACCCTTTCAATTGATACGTGTGTCGACGTGGTGGTGAAGAAATGGTAGTCCGCCCTCTTGAGACGGCCGCCATGGATATAAAGACATAGCTTATTGTATTCTACTTATCATACCCTTTCATTTGATACCAATGTCGAGGGGGTTGTGAAGAAAATGGTAATCCGCCCTCTTGAGATGACAGCCATGGATCTAACCAGATATTGAGTATATTATATCGCTTATGGTATTCTACTTATGATACCCTTTCAATTGATACCTATGTCGAGGTGGTGGTGAAGAAATGGTAGTCCGCCCTCTTGAGACGGCCGCCATGGATATAAAGACATAGCTTATTGTATTCTACTTATCATACCCTTTCGTTTGATACCCATGTCGAGGGGGTTGTGAAGAAAATGGTAATGCGTCCTCTTGAGGTGGCCTCGGTGGATCTAACTATTTATTGAGTATACTATATTGCTTATTGTATTCTACTTATCATACCCTTTCATTTGATACCCATGTCGAGGGGGTTGAGAAGAAAATGGTAATCCGCCCTCTTGTGATGACAGCCATGGATCTAACCATATATTGAGTATATTATATCGCTTATGGTATTCTACTTATGATACCCTTTCAATTGATACCTATGTCGAGGTGGTGGTGAAGAAATGGTAGTCCGCCCTCTTGAGACGGCCGCCATGGATATAAAGACATAGCTTATTGTATTCTACTTGTCATACCCTTTCGTTTGATACCCATGTCGAGGGGGTTGTGAAGGAAATGGTAATGCTTCCTCTTGAGGTGGCTTCGGTGGATCTAACTTTTTATTGAGTATACTATATTGCTTATTGTATTCTACTTACCATACCGTTTCATTTGATACCCATGTCGTGGGGTTGTGAAGAAAATGGTAATCCGCCCTCTTGAGACGCGTACCATGCGTACACTTTTTGTTAATTACCCAACATTTGGCATCAGTGCTGGATTTGACTAACTTGTAACGAATATTAGCCCAGTCACTTTATACAAAAAAAGTGCCAAACCTCTGAATAAATGCAACTGGAGATTTATCAGCGGGATTCTCTTTATTTTGGGCTCACAAATAATTTCCCAAAAGTCCATAAAGCCAACTGGCCGGCTACTCGAGTTATGGAAGGTCAAAGGTCACGAAAATCATATTTTCTCAAAAATCTCGTAAATTAACGGTTTTATGCAATTTTTTGCTAAGTAAAGATTGTTCGTGAGATAAATTTGCATAAAAATGTCCTATACGAAATTTACGTAGAACCAATGGTTTTTGACATATGGGTTTAGGAAAACTCGGGCATTAGGCATCAATTTTTCAGAAATATTCGTTCATTAGTTTTGCAAAATGCACTAAAATTTATTTTCGTGGCCTTTGACCCTCCATAACTCGAGTAGCCGGCTAGTTAGCTTTATGGACTATTGGGAAATTATTTGTGACAACAAAATAAAGGGAATTCCGCTGGAAAATTTCCAATTGCATTTTTTTAAAGGTTTATATACATACGTATAAATTGCAGAATGCAGAATAGTAGAATTACAATTTTCTGTTGCTTATGGTTTTTGTCGGGCCCGCCCGATGTCAACTCGATGTCCGAGGATACAACCATTGAACTTGAGGTGGACGATGATGACGCCAACCCCATGTAGTTATTTTCCTCTGGGATAGGTGATGATGAAGATGACAGCATGAAAGAAGTGGGAATAGAAGAGATAGAGAGACGATCAACAAATTTTTTTTATGCTTGGTAACCTTTGGACTAGGTCTACTGGGGATACCATGTAAAAACGCTGCCTGCATTATAGTTCAAAGGTGGTGCGGAAAAGAATGCAGTGCGATGCCCGAGTTTTCCCAGCTCCATATCTCAAAAACCATTGGTTCTACGAAAATTTCGTATAAGACATTTTTATGCAGATTTATCTCACGATCAATGTTTACTTAGCAAAAAATTGCATAAAACCGATAATTTACGAGATATTGGAGAAAAGGAGATTTTAGGGACCTTTGACCCCCCCATAACTCGAGTAGCCGGTCAGTTGGCTTTATGCACTTTTGGGAAATTATTTGTGACCCCAAAATAAAGAGAATCCCGCTGATAAATCTCCAGTTGCATTTTTTCAGAGGTTCATGTATAAAGTGACTGGGCTATATGTCATATTTTTAGAAATAAATTACGATTACCAACTCGGCATTCGGTATTTCGAAAATTTTACTGTACATTTGTACTGTGAACTGCATGTTTTTTATAGTACCTAACCAAATCTGATACCATAGTTGCGACTAACCACTTTAAATGAATACATTTTGTTAATCATCTAATGCCATCTAGCATCAACAGTTCGAGTAAACACTTTTCGACTAACTAGTAGCACTATCTCATTTATTGAGCAATTGAAATAACTTAGAGCGCCATCTGACAGAATAATTTTGAGTACCCACTTTTTTAGACTGAAGGAGAAGAAAAAAGTTCGATTCGAAATGTAAAAAATGTAAAAATAAAGAAAACGAATAATGATAGGAAAAAAAACTCATGGAATAATAAATTATTTATATTTTGGGTATCGGTTACAAATGAAAAATTACTTATATTGCTTATAAAAAGGTGATAAATCGCATAATTTTATAAAAAAAACACCTTGTTTTCTATGTTTAGGCGTAAATAAGGCATTAGCTGTTTGCCCTTACGAACTCGGCAAACTACCGCTTGCCTTGATGTACGTGTTCGGGTAATTTGCGAAATAAGCCGTTAATTGAAAACATGAAAGCAAGGCGAAAGGCAGGGGTCTGGCAAGGATTAATTAAGGTGAAAAGAGCAAAGTGACGTAGAGCAAGGTGATATTGGAATAGCAAGGTCCGATTCGTTTGAAGTTAGCGAGAATACTACAGGTATTGCA
Organism: Thereva unica; assembly: GCA_949987705.1. NCBI lineage: Eukaryota > Metazoa > Arthropoda > Insecta > Diptera > Therevidae > Thereva > Thereva unica. Next base: position 134,551,139 of record OX465281.1, read on the forward strand.
AAACGTCTAAGTATAGCAACGGAATGCGACGCATGTTCGTTTGAGGACTTGAGCAGGACTCTTCGGTGGAGGCTGCCTCCAGTCTGGCTCCTAGCAACCCGAAAACCCGTAGCAAGCATAGTAAACGCAGTCGCAGTCGTAAAGTCAACGTTGCGGATGCTGTCCCTACAAACCCCTCTACTAGTTCGTCTGTGCCCGCCTCCTAACTCGCATTGGGCTTAGACTATACCCCAGAAACGGATCCGGCATCAAGTAATATAATTGAACCGTCGGGCACAGGGGATGCTGAGGTAACCTGCGCCAACTTGATAATGGTACCCAGACCGCGAAATATTTTCATTTCGCATTTCTCCCCTGAAACTACGTGGAAGGCAATTAAAGAATACCTTAGGGGAAAAGCTATTAATACTGCTACAGTTTCCTGCAGGAAGATCAGCAATGTTTCCAACCCGGTTGCGTCTTTCGTGCTGACTGCTGGTGCCTTTTCAAAGTGTTTTGCTCCCCGCACACGTGTACGGCGTATTTCTGACACTTTACAGGATTCAATAAACTTAAGACGCTTTCCCTCTATTACTAAAACGTGAGGGAAATCAGATCCAAAACTCCAATTCGGCCGCCGATTTCGTTATAACCGCTTTTACAGAAACATGGTTACATAGTGGGACTCTGAACTATTCGATACCTCCTTCCAAGTTTTTCGGAGAGATATATGTATATATTGACTCAGAGGCTCGTGGAGGTGGTGTACTACTTGCATGTAGTAACCTTCGTTGTTTAATAACGCTTTCTAATTTTTCAAACTCTCTCGACCTTGAGATCCTCGCTCTTAAAGTCTCCCTTGTCCATAACAACCTACTTTTAATTTGTTGTTACATCCCACCAGATATGTTCAGCACTCTTGACGATAGAGGTCAAAACCTCTATGGTATTCTAATCTCTTACACAAATCATATCCTAGATATGATGGATTCCAAAGACGAACTCCTACTCGTACGCGATTTTAACTTACCCAATGTTAAATGGGAAACCTGCGATAATGACGATAACTACCTCCTTGAAAACAACCTTAATTCTTAATTCCTTATTTTCATGCGGTTTGTGCCAAATGAGCGGTGTGAATAATATTTTAGGAAGGCGGTTAGATTTTGTATTCTTTTCCGACTCAGACAACATTAATGATAATGTTGAGCCTAGTTCAATTGTCTTGCCGCCTGTCGATAATTATCACCCTCCTCTCCTACTGAGCTATTGTTCTGCTTTTAACAATAAGCTAATCCCAGAGGAGTCAGCCTTTACCTTCAACTTTAAAAAAGCCAACCTCGAAGAACTCTCAACCAAGCTCACTTTGGTTGATTTCAATTTGTTGCTATCTTCTAATAAGTTGGATGTTGATGTAGCAAGGTAATACTCCGTGCTCTATGAAACCTTCGCATCCTGTGTACCTATTGAGCCGTTAAAGTCATCTAGATAATCCCCACCGTGGTACAACAATGAGTTGAGACGTACCAAAAACCTGAAGAATAAACTCTGGAAAACCTACCTGAAAAGGAAAGACACTGTGAGTTTCTATGCATTTCTCAATTGCTATGACCAATTTCATGCCCTCTCCGAAGCCCTCTATAAAGAGTACCTCAGGAACATGTAAGGTAAAGTGTATCCTGATCCTAGGGCATTTTTTCAATTTATGAACATTACACCATAACTACCCTTACACCATACAACACGAGAACTCTCTTAGCTCTAATTCATCCGAGATTTGTGACAAGTTTGCATCATTCTTCCTTAAATCTTTCTCGTCCCCCGACTGCCAACCAGATGAAAACAATTTTCGACATATCAATGCAATCCACACGGCTCAAAACTTATCCCTGTCTATAACCAGAGAAGATTATCGAAACATACATATAAATGAACTTCCACAGGATTTTTCGTCCGGCCCGGAGTTCCTCTTACTGTTCTAAAATCCTGTGCAGGGGCCCTACTGTCTCCTCTTCTATGTGTAAATATAGTAACCCAGAAACAGAGTTAATTGTAAACTTATAAATATAATTGGAGTGTCTGTCTGTGATTTCAAAATAATTGTGTTTTTTTAATTTTATATGAATATTTACATGATTTTAAAACGATATCACGCATTTTTAAAATTTTTGTCTGTCTGTATGTCTGAATGTCTGTCTGTCTGTTTGTTCGGGCTAATCTCGGAAACGGCTAATCCGATTGGTATGGGACTTGCACTGGAAGATTCAGTATTTTGGCGGGCATGTTTTAGGCTATTTATATGCACTATATATTAGCTGTACCTGTATGTATGTATGGATGTATGTATGTACATATATAGACAAATCTTGAAAACTGATTTTGACCCACTTTTATATAACCGATCAACTTGAAATTTTACCCATATGTATAGTTCGCGTGACAATGCAATCCGACCACTTTGTAAATAAATCAAGATGGCGGCCGAATTTCGCAATTGCGCCCCCCGACCCCCGACATGGGTATCAAATGAAAGGGTATGATAAGTACAGTATAATTACCTATTTGGTGTCATTCCAAATTCAAAATGGCGACCAATACAAAATGGCGGATTACTTTTTCTTTACAACCCACCCGATATAGGTACATAACAAACGAAAGGATATGATAAGTAAAATACTATTATCTGAGTGGCATCATTCCAATCTATCTTCTATCTATATAAATATAAAAGGCGTTTCTGTCTGCGATTTCAAAATATAATTTTGTTTTTCTAACTTCATATGATTATTGATCTTTCATTCCAATTGTAGACCTCACAGAGCTTTATATAAATACAACAATGGATATTTAAATAGAGTTCATTCGGGTCTACAATTGCGATGATAAAAAAAGTTAGTACTCTATCAGGGATAAATTTTTCCGGTTATCGTATCAGTTTTCATTGTGATCCGATAGTAGAATAAGGTTTCGAATGGCAGACGTGGGTATTTATTATTGGCCTTGCAAATACTACCTTTTCTGAAACTTTGATTCTTCTAAAAATTAACTCCACTTTTTGGCTTTCGTCGTTCAGGCTATGAAATATATTTTTTGGTTGTAATAATAGATAGGGACGTAGTCGTTATGATCGTTTGTAGGGGCTTCTTTTTCACTCGATAAAGAAAAGTATTTTGCTGATAGAGACGAGCGAGTCGTTGTTAGCTCCATACTGAAGGAATTTTATTGAATCGCCAGGAGACATCTTCTATCTATATAAATATTATTGGAGTGTCTGTCTGAAATAATTGTGTTTTTTTATTTTCATATGGTCATTTACATGATTTTAAAATGAAATCACGCATTTTTAAAACTTTTGTCTGTCTGTATGTCTTTATGTCTGTCTGTCTGTTTGTTCGGGCTAATCTCGGAAACGGCTAATCAAATTGGGATGGGACTTTCACTGGAAGATTCAGTATTTTGGCTAACATGTTTAAAGCCATTTATATACACTATATGTTAGCTCTACCTGTATGTATGTATGGATGTACATACATATATATGTATGTATGTATGTAGTATTGAAAATTGATTTTGACCCACTTCCATATAACCGTTCAGCTTCAAATTTTGCACACATGTATAGTTCGCGAGACAATTCAATCTGACCATTTTGTAAAAAAATCAAGATGGCCGTTTCAAGATGGCGGCCAAATTTCCCAATTGTGTTCGCCGACCGCCGACATGGGTAACAAATGATAAGTACCTATAATATAATTTTCTATTTGGTGTCATTCCAAATTCAAAATGGCGGCCAACAAAAAATGTCTTTTATTTACACCGCGATCGGTATGGGTATCAACTGAAAGGATATTACAAGTAGAATACTATTAGCTTATACACAAAATGGCGAACTACCTTTTTTACCACGCTCTCGGTATGGATACCAAATAAAAGTGTATGTATAGTACAGTAAGCTGGGAGACTTCATTCTAAATATCGGTCACCACAAAATAGCGCAAGACATATGATAGACTAAAAGGTAGAAAACCAAAAATATAGTTTAAAAAACTTAAAAATATGCTTTTTTTTAAATGAACTAAAAAGTAAAAAAAAGACCTAGCTTATTGTTTTCTACTTACCATACTCTTTCATTTGATACCTTTGTAGTGGCCGCCGTGGATCTAACTATATATTGAGAATACTATATTGTTCATTGTATTCTTCTGCGAACATGAGGCGATGAAGAAATGGTAATCTGCCCTCTTGACACGGTCGAAATGGATTTAACCATATATTTAGTATACTATATCGCTTATGGTATTCTATTCATTATACCCTTTCAATTTATACCCATGTTGAGGGGGCAGTGAAGAAGTGGTAATCCGGCCTCTTGGTACCGCCGGTATGGTTTTTACGACATAGTTTATTGTATTCTACTTATCATACCCTTTCATTTGATATCCATGTCGAAGGGGTGGTGAAGAAAATGATAATGCGTCCTCTTGAGGTGGCCGCGGTGCACCTAACTATTTTTTGAGTATACTAAATTGCTTAGTGTATTCTACTTATCATTCCCTTTCATTTGATACCCATGTCGTAGGGGTTGTGAAGAATGACTTCAGATGACCGCCATGGATCTAACCATACATTGAGTATACTATATCGCTTCTGGTATTCTACTCATGATACCCTTTCAATTGATACCCGTGTTGAGTGGGTGGTGAAGATGTGGTAATCCGCCCTCTTAAGACCGCTGATATGGATTTTACGACATAGCTTATTGTATTCTACTTATCATACCCTTTAATTTGAAACTCATGTCGAGGGGGTGGCTATGAAAATGCTAATGCGTCCTCTTGTGATGGCCACGGTGGATCTAACTATTAATTGAGTATACTATATTGCTTATTGTATTCTACCTATCATTCCATTTCATTTGATACCCATGTCGAGGGGGTTGTAAAGAAAATGGTAATTCGGCCTCTTGAGATGACCAAAATGGATCTAACCATATATATAGTATACTATATCGCTTATGGTATTCTATTCATGATACCCTTTCAATTTATACCCATGTTGAGGGGGCAGTGAAGAAGTGGTAATCCGCCCTCTTGGTACCGCCGGTATGGCTTTTACGACATAGTTTATTGTATTCTACTTATCATACCCTTTCATTTGATACCCATGTCGAAGGGGTTGTGAAGAAAATGATAATGCGTCCTCTTGAGATGGCCGCGGTGGACCTAACTATTTATTGAGTAAACTATATTGCTTATTGCATTCTACTTATCATTCCATTTCATTTGATACCCATGTCGAGGGGGTTGTAAAGAAAATGGTAATCCGCCCTCTTGAGATGACCGCCATGGATCTAACCATATATTGAGTATACCATATCGCTTATGGTATTCTACTTATGATACCCTTTCAATTGATAACCCTGTTGAGAGGGTGGTGTAGAAGTGGTAATCCCCCCTCTTGAGACCACCGATATGGATTTTACGATATAGCTTATTGTATTCTACTTATCATACCCTTTCATTTTATACCCATGTCGAGGGGTGGTGAAGAAAATGGTAATGCGTCCTCTTGAGATGGCCGCGGTGGATCTAACTATTTATTGAGTATACTATAGTGTTTATTGTATTCTACTTATCAATCCCTTTCATTTGATACCAATGTCGAGGGGGTTGTGGAGAAAATGGTAATCCGTCCTCTTAAGATGGCCGCCTTGGATCCTAACCATACATTGATACCCATGACGATAGAGTGGTGAAGAAATGGTAATCCGTCCTCTTGAGACTCCTACCAGTTTAATATGAACGTTTTTTTTAATCATCGAAATGATAGGGAATGCTATCTGACATTAACAGTGCTGGATTCGACTAACTTATAACGAAAATGTCACGTTTTTAGAAATGAAGTACAATTACGAACTATGCAAAAGTAGTAGTCGGTATTGCAAAATTTAACTGTACATCTGATGAACTATATATGTATGTTTTTTATAGTAGGTACCTAACGAAATCTGATCCCATAGTTGTGACTAACTACTTTTATATAAACACATTTTGTTAATCATCTAATGCCATCTGGCATCAATAGTGCGAGTAAACACTTTTCGACTAACTAGTATCACCATCTCATTTATTGTGCAATTGAAATAGCTTATAGCGCCATCTGATAGAATAATTTTTAGTACCCACTTTTTTAGACTGAAGGAGAACAAAAAAGCTCGTTTCGAAATGTAAAAAATGTAAAAATAAAGAAAACGAAGAATGATAGGAAAAAAAACTAATGGAATAATAAATTATTTATATTGTGGTTATCGGTTACAAATGAAAAATTTGTTATATTGCTTATTAAGAGGTGATAAATTACATAATTTTATAAAAAAAACACCTTGGCGTAAATAAGGCTTTTGTTGTTTGCCCTTATGAACTCGGCAAACTACCGCTTGCCTTGATACCTGTACCTGTCATAGTCAACGGAACATTTATGGCTATTAGGCCATCAGCCGAATTCCTAGTGATCAATCTACACAAGGACAAATACTATCCACTCAACAAGCAGGAATTCGCGCTATGTGAGACCATCAGCGAATCTGATCATATGTGCATTCAACAACACCCAATTTATCGCAAAGGTGCAAACGTCAGCTTCTGCGAACTCAATCTCATCACTTACCTCGAACCAACCAACGATTGTGAAATAATCAACGCCGAAGAACTCCCTAAATGGATTCAGCTATACAATCCCAACAAATGGATTTACTCTGTGCGTAAAACCACGGTTGTCACAATCATTTGTGGCGATACCACTGCTCAACAAGCTCTTCAAGGAACAGGAATCTTGAGTGTGGGAATGAATTGCGAACGTTTATCCAAAATCAATGATGTCTTCGTTCAATCCTACACAAAATCTCACAGATTTGATGCACTTGGAAAGCCAGGAGCCTCTCCTCAAATTCACGGCACCTATCACTCATAGTAATTTTGAGGAAATTAAGAATTTACGGCAACAAATCCAAGACCTGAAATGGAAGGAAGTTCTTCCTCATAAAATAGATGTAAACAACACACACCAACTTGCATTGGGATACACAGCCCTTGTAATTGCTGTATTAACAACGTCTACCATATTGATCATCAAGTGCTACAAAAAGAAGGAGACATCCAGAGACAGACCAATTCCAGCCCCAAGATCTTCATTTGGCAGTCGGTTTGCAATCGACCCGGAACTCATCAATTGCCCAGAAGCTGGTCAAGGCGGGCTAAGATGTTAAGAAATGCAAAAAAATTATCGTCAACCAACAAACAACGATCAAAACACGCGCACATGTAATTTGACGACTCTTCCGTTCCAGCCGCGATGGATCAAAAATATTTCGATTTTTATGGAAACAATTTTGCTTAGGTAGCAATTTTGTATGTTACCTGGGCAATAATTGTTTACGCAGCAATTCAAATTTAATATGTTAAGTTTATGCTATTTTGTTTATGTAGTGATTTATTATTATATTTAATTTGTAAATTTTTGTAATTGTAGTCATAGGTATAAATATCTTCTTCTTCTTCTTCTTCTTCTTTGATCCGTTAGCTGGCGGTCCGAGCGGGACGTCCCCGCAACGGATACGCTGCTGTCGGTGCCGCTGGGTCCCGAACTCTCTTCACGATTCGCTTCCATCCTTCTCTGTACTATCTGTTAATAAAATCATTCATTCCAACGGAATCGAAGCTTCAGCGTGTTATTAACACTTTTCAGCTAACATTTACTGTGCTTAGGTGTATCACCTATAGCACAACTCAACAAAAGTCTGGGTGTTACACCTAAACCTACAATCTGGCGAAGAAGCAAAAGAGCTTCTCCGCATAACAAAATACAAAGATATTGGCAAAAAACTACTTTTTAATTCACGTTTTTCGACACTTAAAGCATTATAACTCATTCAATGTTAGCCCTATCTGAAAAATAACACTGCGTTACACGATTTTGGTACCCTCTTAACTGTTAGCTGGAATAAATAGGTAATGAGTCATAGATTAAATGTTCCAAACATATGTGGTATCCATCACGTCTAGTTTTCGAGGTAGGTGGTCTAGTTACGAAGTACGGATTTTATTAGATTTCTTTTAAATAGTTCATTTGTTAGGGGTTTTGACCTCTAACTAAATGTTAACTCACGAAATTTTTTTTAAAAAAATAGTTTTTAGTGAGTAAAATATGTTAAAAAAAAGCTTCGTAAAATTGGTTGTACGCTACCCCTAAAATAACCCCCTAAAAACAGAAAATTCTGTTTTTGGCTAATATCTCCTAAACGGCAAGTCCTACCACAAAATATTATTTACAAAGTTTGTAGATCATGCGATTATCTACAAAAAATGGTATTATGCATTTTCCCGTATGAATGACCATTCATGAGATATCGCCGTTTTAAAGATTTGAGATACTTATGTCCCCCCAATTCGCAACTTGTATAGGTAATCAGATGTTCGCTATATCCTCTTTTGGACCACGTTGCTAATATTTTCAGGGGTGATTCCTGGTTAGTTTTGGAGAAAAAAATTGTTCTAGAGAGGGGGCTATCCCCACTATCCACTAAGATACAGCGTGTTTACGAAAGTAAAAAATTTATTTTTTTAATATTTACTTAAACTTGAATAACTCCTAGACTAAGTATCGTAGAGCAACGTAATTCGGTTCGTCTTTTAGGTAATTGTGCATTCTTTTATATGATATTAAGAACAGAATCTTGAGTGACTCCGTTTACACGATATTTATGTTCAAAATATGACCAAAATGCTAAAATATTAGAATTTTTCTAAAAAAAACGAAAAATATTGCGATTTTGATCACAGTTTTTAATTGCATATCTTTTAAACGGAGTCACTCAAGCTTCTGTTGCTCTACGATACTTAGTCTAGGAGTTATTCAAGTTTAAGTAAATATTAAAAAAATAATTTTTTTTGTTTTCGTAAACACCCTGTATCTTAGTGGATAGTGGGGATAGCCCCCTCTCTAGAACAATTTTTTTCTCCAAAACTAACCAGGAATCACCCCTGAAAATATTAGCAACGTGGTCCAAAAGAGGATATAGCGAACATCTGATTACCTATACAAGTTGCGAATTAGGGGGACATAAGTATCTCAAATCTTTAAAACGGCGATATCTCATGAACGGTCATTCATACGGGAAAATGCATAATACCATTTTTTGTAGATAATCGCATGATCTACAAACTTTGTAAATAATATTTTGTGGTAGGACCTGACGTTTAGGAGATATTAGCCAAAAACAGAATTTTCTGTTTTTAGGGGGTTATTTTAGGGGTAGCGTACAACCAATTTTACGAAACTTTTTTTTAACATATTTTACTCACTAAAAACAATTTTTTTTAAAAAAATTTCGTGAGTTAACATTTAGTTAGAGGTCAAAACCCCTAACAAATGAACTATTTAAAAGAAATCTAATAAAATCCGTACTTCGTAACTAGACCACCTACCTCGAAAACTAGACGCGATGGATACCACATATGTTTGGAACATTTAATCTATGACTCATTACCTATTTATTCCAGCTAGCAGTTAAGAGGGTACTCAATTTTTTTATTCATTTGTAACGCAGTGTAATTGTAACAAAAATTATAGATAATCGTATGTTCTATAAGTCTTAGGCAGGATTTTTTTTATGGCGGGCTAACCGTTAACGAAATATAGTGCAAATAAAGTGATATGTAAAGTTTGACGCACTATAACTCCTAATTTACAAAAAAACTAGTTGGGATGTGGGTTCGACCCTTTCGGTCCACACGATCAACTTCCCAGTATGATGGATGTTGAATATATGATTGGATATTTTAATAATAAATGAACAATAGGCAATATAGAATATATCTATAATACCGAGAATTTGTCACAATTGTTTATAAATATTTTCGCTAAAATATCAAACTAAATGTGCGCACTTACAAGATTAGGATGACGAAAATGAATATAAAATTGATGTATTATTGTTTTTCGTCACCTCAATGAAGTCGATATAGTTTCTAGTTCGCGCGGTATCGTGCAGGTACAAAAATCACTTATGTCATTTAAACCAAAAACCGTTGGACCGAATATTATAAAAATCTTTTCAGATTATATTGTCGCTAATACGCTTCGAACGGCACCTCAAGTAAGTCAATATCTTTCGTGGTTCGGGCGATATCATGCAGGTACAAAAATCACTTACGTCGCTTAAACAAAAAAACGGCTGGACCAAATTTCATGTAAATCTTTTCAGATCATATTTCGGGTAATACGCTTCGAACGACACCTCAACGAAGTCGATATCAGTTTTGGTTCGCGCGATATCGTGCAGGAAAAAATGACCACATCCGTACGCACATACACACATACACCCACACACATACTTCTTCCCAATTTTTTGCTTAAAATGCTCCTGTGACCTTGAAAGATGAAAGTACGTTGAAATTTTCGATTTCGATTTTCGGACCGATTACAATAACTTCCTATACTGGGAAGTTAAAAATTCTGAACAAGAAAGTTAAATCACTTATTTATCTACAAAAAAGATTATAGAAATTTTTGTCGTTAAATGCATCGTTTCTTAGATAAAAAATTAAACGCGTTTCCCTTCACTCTAAGTTAAGCATAAGGGTGGGGATGACGCCATTTTGAATTTAAGCTCATAAAAATATATAAAATGATTTGGTAAAAAAAATCAGGTGCATTATTTTTTGCATTACGAAAAACTTTTTTCGACCTTCATACATATATTTACTGGACTAACAGGCGACACAATTTTGTGTGAATGCCCGGCCAAGCGCCGCGCCGTGCGCAGGATGGGTTTTTTAATTTCCATTGTGGCAGGTCATGATTTTTTTTTCTTGTTTTCAGGAATATTGTACAATTTTTCCGATGAAATGAAATATTCTTTTTAGGCAACTTTTCGTGTTCAAGGCTATTTCGCTACATTTCAGGTGCGCGGAAAATAATCGATTTGAATTATATTTGATGAGGATGGATTTCTTTTAAATTTCAATTTTTAGCTTTTTCAAAAAAAAAAAGCTTATACAGAGGCTCTGTCCGTCTGTCCGTCTGTCCGTCTGAAGCCTACTTTCATCTCTGAAAGTACTGCCGCTACAGACTTGGGAAATATCTCAAAATGTAGCTCTTGGTCCAAAGACCAAAAACTGAGAAAATGGTCTGGAAATTTCAACCAGAAGTATATTTAAACAACAAAAAAGAGCCGTTAAAGAAAATATTGTGACTAATTTTTGTGTTCTAAGGCTTAAAACTTCTTAATTATTAATTTTACCATAAAATTTCTAAGTAATAAATTGTAGATTATTTAATTCTAAACAAAAAGTGTCCTTGCAAATTTCCGGTAAGATGTGCCGTTTCGGAGATATAGTGGAAAAACCATTTGCATACGTTTTCCAAGATGGCGGCCAAATGGGGGGAGGGGGGGTTAGAATCCCGAAAACTCAAACTTAAGCTCACCCTGACCCCCCCTACACATCCCAAAAATAAAACCTTGTCCTGCATTTTTACAATGTTAAAGTACCATTTCCATGGACTATAAAGGGCTAGGAAAGTCCCTCGTCTGTGGGGCTGTGAGTTCGATCCTTCGGCTCGCGGTGCTTTTTTTTTCGTCATAATAATTTTTTTTAATTTCCTTCGGGGATTTTGTTTCATATGAAACAAGTTTTTGACATGAATACGTCTCTTAATTTGCTTCCAGAACAAAAACCGATGATAACGAAATCATGGCATATAGTTTTTATTTGCTGCTCAAAAACTATTGTTTATATTGAATAAAGAAATATACCATGACGTGGGTGAAGAATCAAAGAATTTTATTGTTTACATTTGATTTCCTTTTTTTTAAGCTATGATGATTATATTGTAGTGTTTGTTAAATACTTTGTTAAGTTTTAGATTACGCAGTCTCACAACTTATAACCTACATAAGCCTTTAACAAAAACTTTTCAAGATTAATTATATATAGCGTTGGTCAGCGTGATATGTACTTATGAATCTCCATGGCCAAACTAGGGTGCGGTAAGCCGAATTTTTAACAATAAGACATGTATGTTTTAGTAAAATAATACACCTAATTCTGTTGTGCAAAGTGCATCACATTAGATTTTCCTCCAATCCAAAGAAAAAATGTTTAGATTCGTTTTCTATAGTGTTTACATGTGTGATGTGCATTTTTTTTTCTTCAATTTGACACATTCGAATTATTGGCCTCGATTCCCAGATCCGGCGGGTTGGAACTGAGTGCGGATCAATCTCTACTTAATATATTGTCATTCAATCTGAAGTGTTATTCAACAGAAAGAATACCATGAAAAAGCGTAATTAGTGGCTAGTCTCTAGGCACAACATCCCACTAGTTGTTTTCTGCTAACTATTTTGTTTTCGTCTCGTGATATAGATTCATTATTTTTTTTTCTGGAGTACGTTTTCCGTTAAGAGCTAAATATGCAACGGGAAAATAATTTAGATGACTCTTTCATCATTGACCTGGAAGAGTCATTGCCAGTAGCGTAACTAAGCAAGCAGGCGCCCCCCCGCAGAATCCATAACGGCGCCTTTTCACCACACTCCTTATTTTTCATCATTCTTTTGTGAGGTGATATTATCTGCAACACTATCTTGGCTTTCAGATGCCTGCACCGTAGCTTTGTCTTTTTTCCCCCAAAACGTATCCAATTTTTGCAACTTATTAACCGTTTCTTGCATTTCTTTTTTTCTTTTCAGATTTTCCCAACCCGAATTTTTCTTCTTCACTTCACTCATTTTAAAATGAGCGTGTAAGAACCCAGTTTTTCTTCGAAATATAATTAAAAAAACGTTAAATAAATTGGGATACGTGTTACTATACGCGACGGTTTTGAACGGAATCAGTTGGGAAACTGGATCTGACTGGATTTCTCGAGTTATGCTTTACAATCAAATTTTTCCAAATTAACAGTAGGCGCCTGCGCCTACTATGTGACGCCTGGTTGGAATTTGGAAACTGAGGTTTCATGGGATAGGGGACAATACAAATAAAACCCAACCACCGGATGCCACGATGAATGGGGAAATCCCTGAGGACGTCCTTAGGGGTAACATTTATCTGTAGTCTATGGAAAAATCATTAATCATGAAAACTTTTGATGCTATTTTCAACAGCGGTTTTAAAGGACAATTTTTTTCGGCACTCAATACAATGATTGACTGGCGCTCTTTATGCAGATTGCATATCAGCCCTGAGTCTATCAGCGCCTGCGAGCGCCTATGACTGGCTGGCGCCCACCCCCCCCCCCCCCCCCCCGGAGGCTTGCGAGGGTGTTATTTACGCCACTGGTCATTGCCCAGCTTAGAGCAGGGGCGGCCGGCTCGACATGGAGCTCGGGCAGAAGTTGAAGTAGCCTCTACGGCAAGGTTCAACTGCCCGAATTTCACCAGAGCGGTTATGGTTTATCGACCAGGTTTATCGACCAGGAACCGCCTCGAGCAGCTGTTGGCGGCGCATGAGCCCGGAGACCGCAAGCCCTCAGATTTCCTGAGGGGATTGCAGAGTCTGGTCGGAGACTGGGAGCGGAGGCTTCCTAGAGATATCGAGGTGGTGCTCGCCGCATCCGCAGACCAGTCTCTAGGCCAGCTGTCGAAACTGGCGGATACAGTGTGGGAGATCACTGCCCGTTCAGCCCCCGCTCAGGTGTCGGAGGTAAGAAGCTCGTAGTCCCTGGAGCGGGCCGTGCAGTCTCTCCAGCGCGAGGTGCAGCAATTACGAACACTGGTGTTGGGGAGAGGGCAAGGCCAGGGCCTGGAGTCGGCGAGAGGGTCTGCTGGTCCACGGCAATGGGGCCGATCACCGGTTCGTCAACCAAAGGCGCCATCGGCGGGGACCAGTAACTCCACCAAGCAGGGGGCGATACCCAAACCTTCATCTTCATCTGCACAGGCGCTCCCGGGGACGCTCTGCTATTACCACTTCCGCTACGGTAGTGGGGCAGAGCGGTGCACCCCGCCGTGTGCTTACAAGGTCCTGGCTCTACAGCCAAAAAGGACCGAAAGATGAAGGGGGCCCAACACCAAAAAAATTAAATTGGCGGGGAGTTGCCACATCCGCAGGCGTCTCTCAGCAGAGACGCTCGTGCAGATTATTTGTCCGCGACCAGCACAACCAGCTCGATTTTTTAATCGATTCTGGCGCGGACATATCATTTGTTCCGAAGCACACGTTTAGGGTACAAACAACATGCCCTAATTTACTTCTGCGGGCCGCAAATGGATCCACGATCCAAACTTTTGGCGCGAAGTTGCTGGAACTGAAACTAGGTCTTCGCCAACGGTTCATCCACAGCTTCATCATAGCCAACACCAACAAAGCTATACTCGGTGCGGACTTTCTCACAAAGTTCGAACTCATACTCGATTTTAAACATCGAGAATTAGTTGACTCACAGACCAGTCTTCGGACTGACGTCTGTGCAACTGGTGAGTATATACTCGAGAGCTTTGAATGCCAACATCTTGGCAAATATAAAGTATTGTTAATGAAGTACGCTTCATTAACACAACCACCAAATTTTAACCTACCGGTTAAACACAATGTGCAACACCACATTGTTACTAATGGGCAATTACCATTCATTACCGCTCGTAGACTTCATCCTGAGAAGCTCAAGGTGGCGAAATTGGAGTTTGAACATATGGTTCAACTAGGGATTTGTCGACCATCGTCGTCTCCCGCAGCATCTCCACTTCATCTGGTCCCTAAACGGGATACAAATGATAGGAGGCCGTGCGGCGACTACCGTTGCCTTAATGCAGTCACAGTGCCGGATAGATATCCAATCCCGCACATTCACAATTTTTCTGTGAACCTTCACGGATGCACGATATTTTCGAAGGTGGATTTGTTACGTGTGTTCCGGGATGATCAACCCTTCAACAAAAGGATAAAGTACAATTAAAATCAGAGGAAAAAAATACCACTTCAGCGACAGCATCCCCTCGCTTGTCACGCAACATAAAATCGTCATATGAATCCATCGATGTGACACGAACACGACTCCTTAGTAATATTATTTCCACGATTGCGAACTCGTCACAAAATAATTAATGACACCACAAAATCAACAAAAACACAAGAACATCAAAATCAACAAAACCACAAGAACTTGAAAACAAAACGATACTGTCAAAATCTGCCAGGATGACAACATTGAAAATTGAAAGGCACCGTCAGGCGAGAATCGACGAAATTCACCACGAAGGGGAATATTCGCAATGATAGATGTGGGTCAACGACCGAATTCCAAGAACCACCTACAATGGGAAGGCGATAGGTCGATGACCTCAGCAGGAGCGGGAAAGTCTTTCACCCCAACCGCTAAGGAGAGCTAATATAAGGGAGAAGAAGAAATGGGACATCCTCTTTTTTGATCGAGTCACAGTGGAACTCCACGGAAGCCCACCAAACCAAAATCTGCAACGACGAGGAATTCGGAAAAGGCGCTGAAAAATCATAAATAGGTATATTATTAGTAATAAAGAACAAATATTTTTTGGACATTACATTATAATAAACATTGAACTCAATCTGTATTTTAAATAAAAATTAAAGAGTCGAATTTAGTGAAAAATTATGAACCAGTGTGATCGTAAATTTTGAAATTATGAAAAGTGAAATTGTTAACAGAATAAATGGTAAATTTATGTGGAGATTGTGAGTTTCTATTCTCGAGTGAGTTATTGACTTAAAAAATACACCTGGCCCGGAGTCGTTAATGAATTTGATCTATACGGAACATTGCTAAGATTTATTCAAGTATCAATCCAAGCCTCGTTGATCCGTGAACCTGGCTGGCGGGTAGGAAAGATTACAGGCTGCTGATCAGGTGAACCGAGTTCGAATCCCGTCGGTTAAGTGTCTCTCTTCTCTTTTTTTGGTTTTTCTGCGATCACTATTTTTTTTTGGAAAAATTACTTTCTTTCCAGATCCTTTAGCGTGCAGAGGTTCAGCCAAGCTGCTATCGAAACAACGTGCGTATCATAACATCCCCATTGCACAAGAAGACGTGCATAAGACTGCCATAATAACACCTTTTGGTCTGTTTGAGTTTACTCGCATTTGGCTTAAGAAATGCAGCCAAGTCATTTCAAAGATTTATGAATGAAGTCACAAGAGACATAGACTTCGTTTATGTCTATCTAGACGATATACTTATCGCTAGTAGATCCGAGGATGAGCATCTCACTCACCTCGAACTACTGTTTAAACGCCTTCATAACTTTGGTTTAACAATAAAGTTATCAAAATGCGTTTATGGGGTCAGTGAGATCAACTTTTTGGGACATAGTATCGGCAAGGATGGAATCCTTCCATCACCCGAACGCGTCCAAGCAATTAATGACCTCGCAACTCCAACAACAGACAAACAAATACAAAAATTTATAGGAATGGTGAACTTTTATCACCGATTTATTCCTAAACTAGCACAACTGCTAGTACCGATTAATGAACACTTGAGGGAACTCCTCAATTGTCCATTAACAACAAAAAATAAGGAACAACTTCCTTGGCCCGCAGAATGCCAACAAGCATTCCTCGACGTGAAAGCCGCAATGGCTGCAGCAGTGATGCTGATACACCCACTAGAGGATGCTAAATATAGCGTCACAACTGACGCTTCCGATTTTGCTATCGGAGCTGTGCTGGAACAATTTAACGGTCACAGATGGCAACCATTAGCTTTCTTTTATAAGAAGCTATCATCTGCTGAACGAAATTATTCTGCATTTGATCGCGAACTACTCGCAATCTTTGCAGCAATAAAACATTTTCGGTACTTTGTGGAAGGAAGAAATTTTGTGGTCTACACTGACCACAAGCCTTTAATACACGCCCTTCACACAAAAACCGAAAGATCTCCCCGCCAAACAAGACACCTGAGCCTAATTTCCCAGTTCACAACAGACATCAGACATGTCTCTGGGAAACAAAACGTTGTCGCAGATTATTTATCTCGATCATTAGCGGCCGACAACGTTGACACAATCACCTTCGATTTGCCACATCTGGCGAAAGCACAAGAAGGTGACAAAGAGTTACAACGACTCCAAGAGCATCCCAGTAGTAGCTCTAAGGTAAAACTAATACTCACACCAATCCCTTTCACAACTCATGAAGTTTGGTGTGAGATTAGCACGGGTACATTACGCCACATTACGCCCATATATACCTTCATCATTAAGAAAATTAGCATTACATGCTGAACATGGCTTGTCGCATCCAGGCATACGCGCCACAAGGCAAGCTATCACTAAAAAATATTTTTGGCCAGCGATCAACAAAGACTGTAACAACTGCTCTAGATCCTGCATAGGTTGCCAAAAATCTAAAGTTTCGAGACACACCAAATCTCCACATGAAGCTTTTAACCCACCAAATAATAGATTTGAACATATCCATATGGATATTGTTAGACCATTGCCCCCATCTCGAGGATATTCATATAATCTAACAATCGTAGACCGATTCACGAGATGGCCGGATGCATATCCAATTAGGGACATTTCAGCTTCTACGGTGGCCAAACATTTTGTCACCAAGTATGTCCCAAGATTTGGCGCACCACTTGAAATTACAACAGATCAAGGGTCGCAATTTGAATCGAAATTATTCAATGAAGTCACAAGCCTTCTAGGTACGCATAGGATACGTACAACCGCCTACCATCCACAAGCAAATGGGATGGTTGAGCGGTTCCATAGACAACTGAAAGCGGCCTTAATGGCAAGGGACAACACTACTCATTGGAGTGAGGGTTTGCCCTTTGTCTTATTGGGTATTCGCTCGGCAATTAAAACCGATTTAAAATGCTCACCAGCAGAGCTTGTCTTTGGACAGAATCTGAGACTCCCCAATTCAATTTCCATCCCAACGGATGAGAATCCGATAGAGCACTCAGAATTTCTAACACGTCTTCGCACACACATGAAAAGTCTGGCAGCAACACAACCCCGACAAACAGCACAGAAGGATGTGTACGTGCCGAACGCCTTAGAGAACGCGGAGTACGTTTTCATACGTACCGATCGTGTTCGGCGGCCTTTTGAAACACCATACGAAGGGCCATTCAAGGTAATCAAAAGATTACGTAAACATTTTGTCGTCAAGCTAAATGACACAAACAAGTCGATAAGTATTGACCGACTGAAACCGGCTTTTGAGTGTGACCGAGGCGTTGAAGCAGCACCAATTCGCTCGGTACACTTCATGTAACGCTACGCTGCACAGTGGGACCAAATCCAAAAAAGCTGGCCAAAAGTCTAAAAAAAAGTTTATAGATTGCGGTTTTTTTTTGAGGACACTTCCAATAGTGAGAAATCAGTCACGGAAGGTTAGATTTTTTTCTACGGACTGAGAAATTGTAGTTGCTACTTTACTCTTTTTGCTTATTTTTAAACGTTAATATTGTGAAAAAAGGTTAACGTTTTCAAAACGCTATAAAAAATTAAGTAACCAAGCAATCGTGGTCGTGTAAAGTGGAATTTTCTTTGGAAGGTATGTAGAGTATAAAAAAAATTGCACTATACCCATTAAGCAAGTATATAATACACAGTAAGCATCTATTACACGTGCTTTTTATGAATTAGGATTGTAAGAATGCGATATATATTGGACAAAAAGTAATATTGCTCCACTCTGCTCCACTGGAAAACTTGCTGGGCGTTGTTGGTAAAGGTGTATTCCTTCACCTCCAAAAAAAATCCGCTGCCCAAAATTGCCCCTCCGTGTTTTAAGGGGTCACATACGTCCAGCACTAGCCCATGGAAATGGTACTTCAATATTGCAAAAATGCGGGACAGGGTTTTATTTTTGGGGTGTGTAGGGGGGGTCAGTGTGAGCTTAAATCTGAGTTTTCGGGATTCTAACCCACTCCCCCCCCCAATTTGGCCGCCATTTTGGAAAAAGTGCGCAAATGGTTTTTCCATTATATATCTCCGTAACAGTTCATCTTACAGAAAATTTGCAAGGGCACTTTTTGTTTATAATTAAATTATCTACAATATATTAGCAAGATATTTTTGGGTAAATTTAATAATTAAGAAGTTATAAGCCTTAGAACACCAAAATTAGTCACAGTATTTTCTTTTAATGGCTATAGCTCTGAATGTTCGACATCAGAAGATAAAGATACAACTTTTACTTGTCTTCACAATGATTTTCTTCTGTAATTGCATTCTTAAAAATTCTTATTTTGATTTTCTAATAAACAATAACTTCCTAATAAAATAACTTGCTTATAAAAAAATTAATCAAAAGTATTAAACATTATATTAAAACAAATTTTTTGATTTTTTAAGAGGTTATGTTAACCATATTGAGTCCGCCATTTTGAAAATAGAAATTTCGACACCGGATTCGTCATCAGCGACCCCGAAAACCCCTAAGTGAGATGTTTTGGTATCATTTACTAAAGTTTTTGACTATTTGGAGGGGTTATGTTAACCATATTGAGTCCGCCATTTTGAAAATCGAAATTTCGACACTGGATTCGTCATCAGCGACCCCGAAAACCCCCGAGTGTAAAATTTGTGATCATTTAATGCACTTTTTGACTTTTGGCCAGCTTTTTTGGATTCGGTCCCACTGTGCGCTGGGAGGGGAGTATGTAGGGACATCGTCCTACTACTTCCGGTCTTACTTAGCAAAGGAGATAATGTTTCGGAAAGCATAATCGACGAAGGCTAAGTAATGAAAAAAGAATAAAATTATTTTAGCAGTTGTCAGTGAAAACTAAAATAAATATCAGTAAAAACATAAGTATTTCATCGTGTTATTTTAAATAAATAAAAGTTAAAAGGATCAATAAAGAAAACTAATAATACCTGTAAATAAAATAAATAAAATTGTTAATTAATAAGAATAGAATATAACTTGTAATAAAAGTGTGTACAAAATAAAGTTCAATAACTTCAAGCGTTTTGTGAGTTACTTTGGATACAAAATAGAAACTAATATTGGGAAGAGGCCCCAATAGATGTTTGCCCACCAGGTCCTTTGATTAGGCCTTCTTCAATCAAACTGGGATAAATGTCGGCTCCAAGTAGCACATCTAATCATCCAGGAACGTTATAATATTGGTCTGCTAACTTTAATCCTGCTAGATGATTCAATACTTGAGCGTTGTCACTAGGGCGATTGCTGTAGCCTGTTATCTCTGGTTTTCCATTTAGATGTAACAGGGTATGGTGGCGCTTTCTACACTTGAAACACGATATTTTGCTAGAACAATTGGAGACGATGTGGCCACTATTTAAGCAATTTAGACACAGTCCCTTTCGCTTATCGTTAATCTTGTTTATTAGAAAACGGCATTTTAAAGAACGATGGACATTTTCTAACACTATGACTCAGCATACACCGGACAATTAGCAGATTGTTCAATTAAAAATGACTGTTGCCTTGATGCAAACTGAGTTGGTGATGGTTTTGCGATTTTGGTTTATTTCCAATTGCTTCCAAAGCTCTGAATCGTGATTCTAAAAACGTTTTCATCATGTCATACTTTGGGAGCTTATTATTGTCACTAATTTGTTGTTCCCAAATTTGCCTTGTGTTTCTTGGGAATCGTTGAACAGTCATGTACATAATAACTGCCTTCCATAAATCGGGAATTGCTAAGTTTTCAAGCCCTTGAACCGATTCAACTGTGGAATCGAGAAAAGCCTTTATTGAGTCTGACGTTTCACTAGCTGAAATAGTTAGTGGGATTTTCTATTTAAACAACAACAACAATTAACACCAACAATAATTTCAACTTTATTTCAACAATAAAAACTTATATTATCACTTCAACAATAATTTAAAACCAAATAATAATTTAATCAAACAATCAAAACTTTACTTTACTTTAATAACGTTAGTTGAAAATTAATATATATAAAATGGATAGCGGCGATGACAGACCCGGCCGTGATACTTGTGGTTATCGATGGTATTTTCGCGCTTTCTACGTTAAGACTACTGATTGATTTTGAGTGCATCGCACGCGCACCTCAATCCGCGATCGCGCAAAATTGCTGAATCGCCCTTTTTGTCTTAATTAAAGGTGAATTTAGGCGATCAGCAATTGTGCACGCGCAATTGATTACACTAGTTTAGAAATTTTTGCTTAATTGCGTGTACCTAATAGGAAAAGTGTTTTTTAGCCTAATTTGAGGTCGCTGAAAACGAAAATGACACTCATTTATTTTTCCAAAGAACCGTTTTCGAGATATTAGCAAAAAACATGTTTTTCGGCTTTCTTCCCAGATATGGCCAAAAATCTCTAGAACAATACATCTAACCAATATAATATTTTTACTAAACGAAAGGTTCCTCTTTTCCCATTACGACGATGTATTGTTTGTGTCAATTGGAGTAGTACTTTTTGAGTGTGAGGCGCTGAAAGTCGGAAAAACGTGAATTTTTTAAGCATTTTGGAAACTTCATCATCTGTAGCACTACAGCCTATTATTGGCCTTGGCTTCCTCCAACATTTCTCTCCATGCCGTTCGGTTCCTGGCTAATGCCTTCCAGTTGCGTACGCCTAACTTTACTAAATCTTCCTCAACGGAGTCCATGTATCGCTTTTTTGGTCGACCTGAATTTCGCTTTCCATCAGGAATTCGATTCAACGCTGTTTTTGCGGGGTCGCTATCGTCAAGCCTTTGTACGTGTTGCACCCATCGCAATCAACTTAATTTTATACTTTTGACAATGTCGGGTCCCCGGTACAGTTAGTATAATTCGTGATTATATCTCCTTCTCCATTCACCGTTTTCGCAGACACCGCCAAATATTGTACGTAGAATTTTTCTTTCAAAAGTGCCTAGAAGAGTTTCATCAGCCACTTTCAAAGTCCATGCCTCTGATCCAAACATCATAACGGGCTTGATTAGAGTGGTATATAGTTTACACTTCATTCCTCTAGACAAAATGCGTGATGTAAGATGTTGTCGAAGTCAAAAATAGCATCTGTTAGCAACGTTTATTCTCCTTCTGATCTCCGTTGTCTCACCACTGTCAGCTTGCAATACGGTTCCAAGATACGTAAATTCTTTAAGGGTTTCTATATTATATGCATCTATGGTGATATTTTGTCTTGGAGTTGCGTATCTTTTAGAAGTACAAAGATACTTAGTTTTTGCTACGTTGATGAGCAATCCCATCTTTTTCGCAGCTGCTTCCAGTTTGATGAAGGTTTCTTTCACACTCGCAAACGACCTACCTATTAGAGCGACATCATCAGCATAAGCCATCGTTTGTGTTGACTTGTTAAAGATGGATCCCGTTGTTTCTACCCCAGCGCCTCTCACCACCTTCTCCAACACTATGTTAAATAGGAGGCATGACAGCGCGTCACCTTGTCTCAGGCCTCTCTGTGATGTGAAACTATCTGAGAGGTCTCGTTCAACTCGTACTCTGCATCGTACTACCTCGATTGTATCTTTTGTTACTTCTATTAGGTGTTTTGGAAATCGGAAGCACTCCATAGCTTTAAATAACTCCTCACGCTTGACGCTGTCATATGCTTGCTTGAAGTCTATAAACAGTACGTAAATATTGATGTTGAACTCCCATGATTTTTCCAAAATTCTTCTTAGAGTGGAAATATGGTTTGTAGTGGACCTACCTGGTCGAAAGCCACATTGACAACTACCTATTATGCCTTCTGCGATGGGTAGAAGTTTTTTGTATAAAATAGAGGACAGTACTTTATACGCTGAGTTAAGGAGGGTAATACCCCTATAGTTCTGTAACGGTCGGAATTATTAGTTATTTGGGTGGGGAAATTTAGTTGGGAAATCACCTTGTAGGCAATGGGAAATTTATTGTAAATCACTTTTGAAGAAAAAGAAAAAATTTAAAAAGAGGTAGGCGAGAACAAAAAATAATTGAGTTAGTCAGGAAAAAAAATTCAGTCAATGAGCCGATTCAGTTTTGGTAGAAGGGAATTTAGATAATTTTGCATGGAATTGTCCAGTTTTTTTTGGTAGCTGAATAATAGTTTGTTGGTGAGATAGTTTATTTGATGTCAATTGAGAAGTGTGCAAAAAAAAACGTGAAGTCTTTAGCGGATTCTATAGAGAAGCCATTTCGTTCTGGGAACTAGTGTATTATGAGCTTATGGAGAAAAAAAAATCAAGGAGGTGCAAATGTGAAAAACAATAACACTGGAATTGATTTCGATTGGACAGCGTTAGAGGAAAAAGAAAGAGGTTAAGAGAGTTGAGCCGTGGGAGCTATCGAGTTCACCCTAAGGAATGTACTTGGTGGATCAGAATTTTTAGAAGAAATTCCCGTTATAGTGGATGTTCAATTGGGAGAAGATACTTACCAAGGTTTGGTAAAAATAATAATAAAAAAACTTTGCTTGTGGGTATAACTATTGTTGAAAAGACGATTACATCTGTTCTTTTAATTTTAACTGGGGTGTGCTATTAGTGGGCGTTATTTGAACATTCAGGGACCATACATATATCCAGCTCGAATCGAGTAATCACTTTTGATTGTTTTGTTAGTGGTTCCGATCTCCCAGGTGATTATTTAACCGCAAATTCAACCAAGAAGAAGTCGGTTAGACCAGACCGAGGATTATTCAACGTTACTCGAATATGACATTATCATAAAGGAAGAACGGTATAGTCCCTTACTAACAAATGATATCCCGTTCGATATTCAGGTAATTAAGCCATACCTACAGTTTATCCACCCCAGGGGGATCAGAGAGAAAAAAAAAAAACACTTAGAAAAATATTACACAAAATAAAATAACTAAAAAAATTTCTTTTTTTTGCTTTAATTTAAAACAACCAGAAAAATTTATTACTAAAATAACAATTTTAATATTAATAGTATTTAGTATTAACTTGATAATATTCTTTATACTTAGTTGTGAATTTGTGTTGCTCCTTGTCGGTAATAATTACATTTTGTTCTTTGTTGGTTCAGGAAATTTTGTTTTCCTCTTCTGTTGATTGTATCTATCATTTGTACAAAGTGAGGAGTCTTGGCCAATACTGCGCACTTTAGTGTTAACATTCATATTCATGTTCCCTCCAAGTACGTAACTAGTATGTTTTTTTTGGAATTGTATACGTTCACGGTTATTATGTGACATGGGCAACTAATCCGTTGTGTTAAGCTTTCCATGTAATGTTTATGTTGAGTTGTACAGATTAATTAAATGAGTATAATCATGAGAATGTCCCTGTGGTAAATTTTTGTTGGTGGAATGGTTGAGGGGGGATCATTTCTTTTCAGGGTTTGACGCGGCTCAGGCGACGAGCGAAGAATGATGGGAGGAAGTCAAAGTGGCACCGATACAGGTAAGTGGTGAACCAACCGCGGTAAGCCCCGGCCACACACCCCACGACCCCTCCGGCGAGCTAGATAACTCCGTGTGGCCGGCGTAGGAGTTCCGGATTTTCTTTTTAACTCTTATGTATGGTGTTGGCTCCTTGGCCATGCTCTTCCGGGCTTGTGGCTAAGGGGGTAACACCTCGCATAAGTGGCGCCCACTATTTATATCGCGCCATTATGCTACTACATACATAAATGGCGCCCAACGCGGCTTTTACAGCCCGTTAATAGTCCTACACGGACCTTGAAGTTTAAATTTTTTTGGTGTTTAGTACCACTTGTGCCTTCACGGACAACATTTGATTTTTTTGTTTATGGTTCACCACACTTACCAAGCGCTCGCTGTGGGCTAAGGTAGTACCGCGAGGCCTTAGTCCTTGTCTGTTTTTCGAATTTTTTTCAGCGATTGTCCAAATTCTAGGTGAATTTTTCTTTGTTTTCGCTTTTAGGCCTACCCGTTCTCTTCTGCGGTAACTTCTTCGTTTTGGAGTAGCTTCGAGCCATGCTGACCTGCACGGCTTGCTAACAAGCGAGTGGTCGCTTGGCTATGCGTGCAGGTGTAGTAGTGGTTCATCCCTGTCCTGTTTCTAGGGTCGGCGACTCTGGTATCAGGCGTGATACCGCCTGCCACTGCGTCGGTCTTTGAACAGGATCTTCTTTAATTTTCCTGGTGGACGTTGAAGTTGGTACAAGGGCTTAACCGTCTTTGGTAACAGGCGTGTTAACGCCTGCCACTGCGCCCCTTGCCCCTCTGATGGTCCATCCAGCTTTTTTAAATTCTATTTTTTTGTTTATGTCCTGCGTCCATTTTTTTTTCGTCTGTTCCTCCCAACTGATTGATTTTCCGAAAGGTAGCGCAGTTGTGATTGAACAGCGGATTCCCCAAATTTTTTTATTTTTTGAAGAAGTTTCCTTTATTTTCCGTGACTGTGCGATTTTGAGTTTTGTTTCCGTCCTTCTTTCGGTGCGGACCTGAAGCTGGGTCGGCGACCTGGATGACACTTGGTAATGACTATGCTTCATAGTTTTCACCAGCTGGCATCGAGGCCATCGACATGCGGGAGTCCTGAGGGGAATTGTTATCCGCCTCAACCATTCCTAAATCAGCATTGAATCAAAGCGTTTACACACTTATCTACACTAAAATATACATACACTAATACACTTTTATTGTTTTTCGCTACACTCTAATCGTTGTTGATTTTGTTTCTTTGTGCAATCTTACACTTTTATCAGCACTTATTTTAATCTATTTTCACAAAAAAATTTTTTTTCCTCTTCAATTCTTCGGGGCGTGGTGGTTGCTACTGTCCTCGGTAGTCATGGTTGATACTTGCGGACGCACGTATTATGGCCTGCCCCTTGCGCACAAGAAGCTGCGTAGGCCACATTGTCGTTCGACTCTATCTCCGTTTGCGATGGAATTCGTTCCTAAGGCTAAACGGGTTGTCATGTCACACCCACTGGACGAGGTCACAGCATTGAGTTATCTTTTCGAGGTGATGAATAGGTTAACAGATATTCCGGGATCGTTCGATACCATTGCGTCGAGAATCTTAACTATATTTTTCGATTTTAAGAATAATCCCTGGGTGTTAAGTCAGGCAATGGAGGGTATCTTCTATCGTTGCGTGGCGGAACCGGCGTTGTGCGTTACGGGAGCAAAATTATATGGGCTGCTGGATTCAATGAATCCCGAAAAGGGTAGTGCCTTTAGAAGTCTATTTAGATTACTGTTGGCCGAGCTGCAGAGGCTACTTAGGCAGGACGGACTGAATGGTCGTAGGTTACGAGGGGTCGAGTTGTTCTTGTCGGCCGTAAGTACCCATACCCTTCGACGATCAGCTAAGGCGCCCGGAAAGAAAGTCAACTAATGCATTTTTCATTATCGTTTTGTTGGCGCCATCATTTTTTAATACGTTAATTTAGAGAAAAATTAAATATAACAGATCTACACATATAGGTGTTTTTAAGACGGTTATTTGGTAAAGTTTAATAAGGAAATATAATTTTACAAATTTAAATGCAACGAATTTGTAGTATTGACGATTTTATCATCAGGATTTTAGTGGTCTAAACATAACCAAATTCTTTTACAATATTTATCAGTCAAAATCAACTGTGCGGAACTCTGCTTAAATTGTCAATGGTCGTCGAGAATTTTTTTTATTGGTTTGTAAGGTTATTTTTAAAGCCGGAAAATTTATTTCCATCTCAACTCGGAACTTGCGAAGCAAAAATTGTACACAAATAAAGTGGATAGTATCCAGCTATGGATGACGTATTTAACACTAAGCCCACTAGAGTTTGCGCAGCAGCCGCCAACCTTTCTTCATCGTGATGTCAGTTTCCTCTGGATTCCTGATTTTCTCGTATTTCCCGCAATTTAAATATAATTAACGGATCCGTAATACGAAATTATTGAAAGTGTTTGCGTGACTGATATTCGGTAATGGGGCTCATACTGTTCTTGGTAGCTCTGGCTCATCTATTCTATGCACCCTTCCCAAATGTGGAAGAGAGCTTTAATATACAGGCAAAGCATGATATACTCTATCTACGGCACAATTTCACTCAGTATGATCATCATGAATTTCCTGGTGTAGTGCCACGAACTTTCATTGGGCCTTTTATTGGCATCAATATTATCTTCACCCGCTGTTATCTTCTTCTAGAATTTGGGAATTCAAAAAATTTTGTAGTCAATAGGTAGTTAGACTAGTGCTAGCCGGAATTGTAGCCGAAGCATGGAAAATTTAAGAAAAGTATTAGAAATCGGCCTTACTATATCGATATGGTATGTTAGTAACGATATCACAATTCCACTTTATGGTCTACATGAGTCGTCCTTTATCAAATGTCATGGCGCTTCCAGTCGTACTTTAGGCAGTTAGTTTTTGGCAACAAGAGAAGCATAATCTCTTTGTATGGTTATCTGGAACTGCAATAATAAAATTCAGATCGGAATTGATGATTCTTCTAGGAATATGGTTACTTAACGATCTTTATACCAGAAAAATCTCAGTGGATAATCTATTAAAGGTAGGAGTACCAGCAGGTATCAACATTTTAACAACTATGGTAATTGAATGACAAGTTTTATGGTATAATAAGATTTTGAATAAGAACTCAAAATGGGGTGTTTCACCGTTAGTATGGTATTTCTACTCCGCAATCCCACGAGCAATGGGGGCATCAAAGTTTTTTTATCCCTCTAGGTTTTGTTTTTTAACCGAGATGCTGACCAATTGGAGTAGCTGCAATCACTTCGTATTCCTATACTCATTTTACCGCATAAAGACATACGTCGTTGATTTTCCTCAAGGGGTCCTCTTCACCTTTTGATTTTTGGTCAGGCGTAGGTTTCCCTCGGCGAATTAGTTGCCTGTCGTCCTACTGGGGAACTCCATGCAATGTGGGATTGCGTGAGTTGGACTCCAGGGTGCGAGGGGAAACTGGTTCGGGCGAGAATTTCTGAAAGATTAGAGGAGCCGGAAGGGGACAATATGGAATTGCCTTCAGCCGGATCCTTGTCCTTCCATATATTCTTCCGAGAGAACCTGCAGACTGTCCAACGGTCAACAGGTTTGTATACACTCCTCACACTGTCCTTCCTCTTCGGTCAGTCTGGAGAAGGTCTCTCGGCGAACTGGGTGTCTGTCGGTTCACCGGGATGATTCGAAGGCAATATGGCATTGCTGGAGGTTGTGCCGATGGATCGAAAGCACCCGGGGTTTGTGTGAGAATGTTTGGAGACGTATAGATGTCAGTAGGGGGACAATGTGGTATTGTCTTCCGCCTGATATTTGTACCTTCAGATATTCCTCCGGGAGATTTTTCAGACTGGCCATCGCAACTTACGGTTGCAAGCATGAACCTAAATTATAGTTAGCTTTTCACTCGGTTCTTATATTACCAACTAGTTCACGTATGCCCGGCTAGCTCACTAGAACATGAGACTCCTATTCTCAGGTCGTGAGTCGAGTCCCACATTGGCGCCAAAGATATTAGACCTACGGCGACCGTTTTTTTCGGCTCCTCACTGCCTCGCGAGTCGGCCTCGTGGACCCGAGGGTATGTAACGGTCGGAATTATTAGTTATTTGGGTGGGGAAATTTAGTTGGGAAATCACCTTGTAGGCAATGGGAAATTTATTGTAAATCACTTTTGAAGAAAAAGAAAAAATTTAAAAAGAGGTAGGCGAGAACAAAAAATAATTGAGTTAGTCAGGAAAAAAAATTCAGTCAATGAGCCGATTCAGTTTTGGTAGAAGGGAATTTAGATAATTTTGCATGGAATTGTCCAGTTTTTTTTTGGTAGCTGAATAATAGTTTGTTGGTGAGATAGTTTATTTGATGTCAATTGAGAATTGTGCAAAAAAAAACGTGAAGTCTTTAGCGGATTCTATAGAGAAGCCATTTCGTTCTGGGAACTAGTGTATTATGAGCTTATGGAGAAAAAAAAATCAAGGAGGTGCAAATGTGAAAAACAATAACACTGGAATTGATTTCGATTGGACAGCGTTAGAGGAAAAAGAAAGAGGTTAAGAGAGTTGAGCCGTGGGAGCTATCGAGTTCACCCTAAGGAATGTACTTGGTGGATCAGAATTTTTAGAAGAAATTCCCGTTATAGTGGATGTTCAATTGGGAGAAGATACTTACCAAGGTTTGGTAAAAATAATAATAAAAAAACTTTGCTTGTGGGTATAACTATTGTTGAAAAGACGATTACATCTGTTCTTTTAATTTTAACTGGGGTGTGCTATTAGTGGGCGTTATTTGAACATTCAGGGACCATACATATATCCAGCTCGAATCGAGTAATCACTTTTGATTGTTTTGTTAGTGGTTCCGATCTCCCAGGTGATTATTTAACCGCAAATTCAACCAAGAAGAAGTCGGTTAGACCAGACCGAGGATTATTCAACGTTACTCGAATATGACATTATCATAAAGGAAGAACGGTATAGTCCCTTACTAACAAATGATATCCCGTTCGATATTCAGGTAATTAAGCCATACCTACAGTTTATCCACCCCAGGGGGATCAGAGAGAAAAAAAAAACACTTAGAAAAATATTACACAAAATAAAATAACTAAAAAAATTTCTTTTTTTTGCTTTAATTTAAAACAACCAGAAAAATTTATTACTAAAATAACAATTTTAATATTAATAGTATTTAGTATTAACTTGATAATATTCTTTATACTTAGTTGTGAATTTGTGTTGCTCCTTGTCGGTAATAATTACATTTTGTTCTTTGTTGGTTCAGGAAATTTTGTTTTCCTCTTCTGTTGATTGTATCTATCATTTGTACAAAGTGAGGAGTCTTGGCCAATACTGCGCACTTTAGTGTTAACATTCATATTCATGTTCCCTCCAAGTACGTAACTAGTATGTTTTTTTTGGAATTGTATACGTTCACGGTTATTATGTGACATGGGCAACTAATCCGTTGTGTTAAGCTTTCCATGTAATGTTTATGTTGAGTTGTACAGATTAATTAAATGAGTATAATCATGAGAATGTCCCTGTGGTAAATTTTTGTTGGTGGAATGGTTGAGGGGGGATCATTTCTTTTCAGGGTTTGACGCGGCTCAGGCGACGAGCGAAGAATGATGGGAGGAAGTCAAAGTGGCACCGATACAGGTAAGTGGTGAACCAACCGCGGTAAGCCCCGGCCACACACCCCACGACCCCTCCGGCGAGCTAGATAACTCCGTGTGGCCGGCGTAGGAGTTCCGGATTTTCTTTTTAATTCTTATGTATGGTGTTGGCTCCTTGGCCATGCTCTTCCGGGCTTGTGGCTAAGGGGGTAACACCTCGCATAAGTGGCGCCCACTATTTATATCGCGCCATTATGCTACTACAGTTCTCACAAACGAGTTGACCTCCTTTTTTATGCAGGGGGCATATCACACCTTCCGTCCATTCAAGTGGGATCTTTTTCTGACGCCAGATCGATTCTATAAGTTTATGTAATCCATTCCATAATTCTTGGCCCCCATATTTCCACATCTCAATTGCTATGCTATCTTTTCCAGGGGCTTTATTGTTTTTGAGATTCGTCATAGCTTCTTGTACGTCGTCCATTGTAGGGACATCACTTTCATTAGCAGCACCAGTATCACTATCATTATTGGTTGGTGCGTTTCTATTTGTTTGATTCACATCACTTTCGCTCTCATTTTCGTCGCCTCTATTCAGTAGCTCATTAAAATACTCCCCCCATCTTTCTAAAACCTCTTGTTTTTGGCTCAGGATATTACCGTTTTTGTCCTTACACATCGATACTCTGGGTTCTTTACGTTGCTTGTTCACTTTCTCATATAACTTCCTCACTTCGTTATTATTCCCGAGTTCGTTTATCTCTACAAATTGTTCCTTCAGCCACGTCTTCTTTTTTCTTTTGTGCGTACGTTTTTCTAGTCGTCGTTTTTCCTTATAGGTCGCTACGGAATTTCTAGTTCTATATCTTTGCAGCATATTAGTATATGCTTCATTCTTATCTTTCGTTACTCTAGCGCACTCTTCGTCGAACTTGACGTCTTGCTCGTCTTTCATAGCCTAGTGGAAACTTACACATGTTTACTTGTTGTATTAAGTTATACCAAAAATTTATTTACATGTTTCAATCATTGAGGGTGAAAGATAATTTTGTTACGAAAATATAAAGCCTAACTTTAGCCGAATCGGACGAAAAATACAGGAGATATGACTAAAAATATAATGGCGCACAATTTCAGCTGTTTACTTTATAGTTTGGGGAAATTAGCATTTAAAGGAGACAAAATTCCAAAATAGCTGAAAATTGGTACACAGCTTCCTTGTGAAAAAAATTTCGAAATCCAGAAAAATAAAACAACATGGCAGCCGAAGATACCGCTTTTTTTAGTTTTCCATGTATCTCGGTTTGTATTGGTCATACGTCCCCGTGCAAGGACCCAAAACATTGACAATGAAATTTTCTACAACTTAAGTTCTTGTAATTTACCGTACTATACGGTTTTATTAAAACTCGTTTAGTTTATAATGTATGTTATTTATTAACTTATATATTTATTATATAATTTATTATATCGCTACGGGGTATTAGCTATTATATATATATATATATATATATATATATATATATAGGTATATATATATATATATATATATATATATATATATATATATATATATATATATATATATATATATATGATTATTTAATTAAATGCTGACAAAGTAGTTTAATAAAATAATAGCAAAGCAATCTAGGTAAAACTAGACAATGAGAAAAACAAGGGAAGGATTCATTAATTTTTAGATTCTTGGCTCAGAAGGATTGCTGCGTCAGATCTGGGATCACCGCGTACGTCGTAATGGAAAACCACCAATTAAATAATGATAGCCTAAACCGAATCGATCACATTCCGACATCAGAAGTGGGATGTGGCCCCAATGGCTCACTGCCGTCGCAAGTGGGTGATGGGGAAACCAAATGGAGGAAGATTTTGGAGCAACAAAACCAAAACTTATTAACGTTGTTGCAGGCAGTGAGGACGCCAACAGTGAACAGCAGTGTTGCTCTACCGGAATATAATCCTGAAAAAGAGACGGTGGATGCGCGTGCATGGATTTCGTCCGCTGATATGTGTATGGCCGATCATCCACTACAAGGTGCTTCGCTCATGATTGCGCTCAGCCGAGCTCTAAAGGGACAGGCGTCCGCCTGGTTGTCTCAAATATCGTTCCCAGGCATGACTTGGGATGGATTTAAAGACTTCTTCCTCTCCAGATATGACGCTCCAGAAACTAATGCTGCGTTTTTAATTGGTTTTAATTCAAGAAAGCCAACGGAAAATGAATGTCTGGCCACGTACGCTGCAGGCCTGATAACGTTGCTTATGACACGTTGGAAGAATTTGTCAATAGAACAAATTGCCGTGGCCACTGTGGTCTCTCATATTGCGCAGTTCGAACCACGTGTTCAGCGTTCAGCTTTCACTACCAATATGAACACACGAAGTCAAATGCAGCAAGAGTTGAAAGCGATGTCATTTTTAAGGAAGCGAGCTCTTATGATGGATAATATCAAAAAGCGACCGGATGCTAAGCAATATAGGAGTGCACCGAATCCAAATGTGAAATGCTTCAACTGTGGGCAGCTTGGTCATAAATCTATGACGTGCCGCTCTAGGAGGGACGCAAGAAAGCATCATCAACAGAGTACATCTTTGGGGGAAGCTGCAAGTAAGTCAAACGCTAAAAGTGCAACCAATGTCACTTGCTTCAAGTGTGGAAGAGCAGGTCACATCGCTACAAGATGCCCTACTATGAACAGCAGAGAGGGAAGCAGTACTGGTGTCTCTACAACTGTGCGTCGCGTGGACCTTTGTAAAGTTAACGCACCCACAGGTACTTTGCGGCATTCGGGTGAGCTAATTTCATTTTATTTTGACTCAGGGTCAGAATGTACCCTTGTTAAAGAAACAGTTAGTTATAAATTTAGTGGAAAGCGTTTCAATAACGTTGTGATTATGACAGGAATAGGGCAAACTAGTGTGAGCAGTACTCTACAGATTTTAACCACTGTTCAGATCGGCGAGATTTTTATAGAAGTTTTATTGCATGTACTCCCGGACCATTATTTGCCGTATAGTGTTATAATCGGACGAGAAGTTTTAAATCAAGGCGTAGCTGTTTATATGACCTCGGATGCTTTGAACTTCACTTGTGTAGATTTGTGTAAGGTAGAGGCACTCTTAAATTTTAATAATGTTGACACGGACATTCCGACTGAGGATAAGGACAAATTGATTTCTCTTTTAATTGAGTTTAAGGAGCATTTCATTTTAGGTACTCCTAATAAGCCTGCTAATGCAGAGCCTATGCAAATCCGTTTGAGAGATCCTAATAAAACTGTTTGCCGACGCCCATATAAATTGAGTCCCGATGAACGACAGGTAGTACGAGATAAAATTACTGAACTTCTTGCCGCAGGTGTTATTCGCTCAAGCTTTTCTCCGTTTGCGAGTCCTATATTGCTTGTCAAAAAAAAAGGACGGCACTGATCGTATGTGTGTGGACTATCGTGAACTAAATAGTAACACAATTCCCGATAGGTTTCCGTTGCCTCTTATATCTGATCAAATTGATAGATTGCAGGGATGTCACTACTTTACCATCCTAGACATGGCTAGTGGGTACCATCAGATTCCTGTTCACCCCGACTCTATCGAGAAGACGGCATTTGTGACTCCAGAGGGCCAATTTGAATGTCTTACGATGCCGTTCGGTCTTCGAAATGCCCCGTCGGTCTTTCAACGTGCAGTCCTGAAGGCTCTCGGAGAACTGGCTAATATATATGTTGTTGTGTATATGGACGACATCTTGATTTTGAGTGAGTCAGAGGTGAATGAGGCTCTGGATAGAGTACGCACCGTGTTAAGCACTTTAGCAGAGGCCGGATTTTCATTTAATATAAAAAAAAATGCTCATTCCTGAAACAGAAGATAGAATACCTTGGAAAATTGAAGCCTTAGCCGCTCTACCTCCCCCGCAAACTATTACTCAACTTCGTCAATTTATAGGTCTGGCGTCATATTTTCGTCAATTCATCCCTAAATTTTCTCAGATCATGGCTCCATTGCATGCATTAACAAGTCCTATTAAAGGCGACATCAAATGGACGCCCTCGCATGAGCTTATACGACATAAGGTTATAGCTATCCTGACTAAAGAACCAGTCTTGACCCTTTTTGATGCCAACTGCCCAATCGAGCTTCATACAGATGCTAGTTCTATAGGATATGGGGCAGTTTTAATGCAGATGAAAAACAAGAAGCGTCACGTCATTGCCTATTACAGCAGACGCACAACGAGTGCGGAGTCTAAGTATCATTCCTACGAGTTAGGAACTCTTGCCGTTGTTAATGCCGTCAAACATTTCAGGCACTACTTATTAGGACGTAAGTTTGTGGTCGTCAGCGACTGTAGTTCATTACAGGCCACTCGTAAAAAGCTCGATCTAACACCCAGAGTCCATAGATGGTGGGCCTTTCTTCAAGTGTTCGATTTTGAAATCATACATAGAAATGGCTGCAACATGGCGCATGCTGATTTCTTGTCTCGCAATCCCTTGCCTACGCCTGTCGAGGTTCCAGAAAAAGTCCAACAAAACAAAGTCAACATTATAACGCTCCCTGACAACTGGCTGCTCGCAGAGCAGCAGCGAGACCCAGAGCTCTCCAAATTAGTGGCGGATTTAAACGGACATCAACTTGGTGAAGATTTAGCTAAGACTTATGAGATGCGCTCTGGGGTGTTGTATCGTAAAATCCAAAGGAATGGGCGAACGAGGTGCTTACCTGTTTTACCACGAGCTCTGAGGTGGTCTGTTATCAATTCTACCCATTCTGCATTGATGCACCTTGGATGGGAGAAGATGCTTGAAAAACTTTTCGACCAGCACTGGTTCGAACACATGTCCAAGTACGTTAAAAAGTTTGTTGATAATTGTGTCACGTGTAAGATCTCCAAAACTCACTCTGGCAAAGTTCAAGCGGAGCTTCACCCAATCCCAAAGGTTGCGATACCGTGGCACACGATTCACATAGATGCCACAGGTAAGCTTAGTGGTAAAAATGACCACAAAGAATATGTTTTCGTCTTAGTTGATGCTTTCACCAAATTGGTCCTGCTACATCACACCATGAATATTGACACAAATAATAGTATTAAAGCCTTAAAATATGGCATCGCCATATTCGGTGCCCCTAACCGTATCATTGCGGACCAAGGGCGATGTTTTGCCAGTGCTGAATTCAGAGAATTCTGTAACTTACATAACATCAACCTCCACTTAGTTGCCACAGGAAGCTCTCGTGCAAATGGTCAAGTAGAACGGGTGATGAGCACTCTTAAAAACATGTTAACTGCAGCGGAGGTGAGTGGAGAACTCTCATGGCAAAAGGCTCTACCTGATGTCCAATTAGCTTTAAACTGCTCTGTTAACCGAGTCACCAAGTTCAGTCCTCTTGAATTATTGATAGGTAAAGTTGCGAGACCCTTGGATTTAATGTCGGCTAATGACGAAAACAGTGATGTTGACTTGACTGACGCACGTAGTCAAGTTGTTAATAATATTGAAAAGAACTCCGCCTACGATAAGGATAGATTTGACAGTAGCAAAGCAAGGCTAAATAAATTTTGTTTTGGCGATTTTGTATTGCTAAAAGATGAAGAACGAAATCAGACAAAACTAGACCAAAAATACAAGGGACCGTTTAGAATTGTTCAGGTTCTAGAGGGAGACAGATATATGCTGAAGGCTCTTAATTGCAAGCGTACTTACAAATACGCCCATGACCGACTACGTAAAATGCCTGAGGGACATGTTCCTCAAGAGATGACAGACGAGACAGGTAACAAATAGAGTTTAGAATAGCTTGCTGTAATTAGTTTGTAAATTGGATTCATGAATCGGTTTGAATGGTGCTGATGTCGCTATATGTGTTAGATGTATCCTGTCACCTAAAGTAAGTGGTAAAGAGTACTGTTTAAAAGTGCTGTTAGTTTTCTATCGTCTGTTGATGGCGGTAAAGAGTGCTTTGAAGCACTGGTTATTGGAATCCTATCACCTATGAGTAGGTGGTAAAGAGCATTTATTAAGTGCTGAGTGTGTTCTATCGCCTGGGTTGGCGGTAAAGACTCTATGGTAGAGGATAGAGTGTTGGTTTTCTACCACTATACTTTATGTGACAAGGAGTCTGCTTTTCAGCACTATGGTTTACTATCACTGCATACAGTACGTGATAAAGAATTAGAGCGCAATGAATACAGCATTCAGTCCGAGTTATGATTCTGATATTATTCTATAAACATGCAATTTAATGCCTTATTCTAGTGTTAGATGACTCTTGTACAGGAAAGTTAGTTATTTTGTTCTTAAATCTAGTTTGATGTAGCAATTTTAATAATTGTGTTTTTTCATGTTATAATAAAATTTGAGATGTTTCTGCGCTGTTTTATGAGATATTAAATTAATTTGATCTGGCGAGTAGTGGCCGAGTGGAGCGGATGTTCCTCGTTCTTTTATAGGATGAATCACACGAGGACGAGTGACGCATCAGAATGGCCGTGTCGTATCGCAGGGACATAGCGAGAATCGCCGAAATATATGTAATTAGAAACGCCAGGGAGATCCTTCCTGGGTGAAATCAGAGATGGCGTGGCAATTGGGAAAGGATTATTTAATTAAATGCTGACAAAGTAGTTTAATAAAATAATAGCAAAGCAATCTAGGTAAAACTAGATAATGAGAAAAACAAGGGAAGGATTCATTAATTTTTAGATCCTTGGCTGAGAAGGATTGCTGCGTCAGATCTGGGATCACCGCGTACGTCGTAATGGAAAACCACCAATTAAATAAGATAGCCTAAACCGAATCGATCACATTCCGACATATGTATATATATATATATATATATATATATATATATATATATACATACATATATATATATATATATATATATATATATATATATATATATATCGCACCCTTAGAATTATAGAGACTCAACAAGGAAACGCAAATTTTTGGCACATTACTGATTGCGTCACTCTAAACCCGAGAGGGCGCGGGGAACAGGGGCCGAGCGATAAAGACCGAAATATGTGTGTCCTTTTCTACTCATAAATCGGTCACTGTTTTAATTAAAGTCGATGCAGATAATCATTTTAGGTCGTTCTGTGGCGAAAAGTCAAAATATCAAAATTTCGTACTGGGTCTGTATAATTCTAAAGGTGCGATATATATATATATATATATATATATATATATATATATATATATATATATATATATATATATATATCTTCTTCTTCTTCTTTAATGGCTCTACAACCGGGATCCGGTCCTGGCCTCGCGCAACTGTTCTCTCCACCGGTCCCGATTCTGAGCCGATGTCATCCAGTTTCGCATCCCTAAACTCTGAGCGTCCTGGTCCACGCCATCCTTCCAGCGAAGGTTGGGCCTCCCTCGCTGTCGCACCCCATAGGTCTTACCGCAGAGAACTTTCCGAGCAGGCTCATCTTCACTCATACGAGCTAGATGCCCTGCCCACCGGAGCCTACCGAGCTTTATTTTCTTCACAACATCTATGTCGCGATAGCGCTCGTAGATCTCGTCATTGTAGAGTCTCCGGAATCGTCCTTCCTCACATACGGGGCCAACAATCCTCCGAAGTATTTTCCTCTCAAACACGCCCAAGAGGTTTGAGTGCTTTTTGCTAAGCACCCACGTTTCGGATGCATATGTGAGAACGGGTAAGACCATCGTCTTATATAGTAAAAGTTTAGACGTTATGGTTAGATATTTGGATTTGAAGAGCCTTGACAGACTATAGTAGGCTTTGTTGGCTTTTAGCAGTCGTGCGCGTATTTCTGGTTCCATGCTATTGTCGGCTGGTACTATTGACCCAAGGTAGGTAAATGATTTTACCACGTCAAACTCGTGTTCCGCTACCTTGATTGTGGGACCAATGTTAGGTGTTCTTCCAGACGAGGCCACCATGTACTTTGTTTTGCTTTCGTTAATGTGCAGTCCCAGATTTCCTGCCGCTTGCTCAATCTGAGTGAAAGCTTCTTGTACAGCTGTTGTTGTTCTTCC
Source organism: Thereva unica (assembly GCA_949987705.1). Taxonomy (NCBI): domain Eukaryota; kingdom Metazoa; phylum Arthropoda; class Insecta; order Diptera; family Therevidae; genus Thereva; species Thereva unica. Next base: position 134,589,180 of record OX465281.1, read on the forward strand.
AATGATGTCAATGTCGTCTGCGTAAGCCAGTAATTGGGTGGACTTGTGGAGGATTGTACCCCTAGATGTCACGCCCGAATCTCGGATCACTTTCTCCAACGCCAGGTTGAAAAGGAGGCAGGCCAGACCGTCCCCTTGTCGGAGTCCATTATAGATGTTGATTGGTCTGGACAGTGTTCCGGATACCTTTACTTGGCTTGACACATTGATCATGGTCAACCTACATAGTCTTGTCAGTTTGTTGGGGATGCCGAATTCTCTCATGGCTTTGTAGAGTCCTACCCTGGCTATGCTATCATAGGCGGCTTTAAAGTCTATGAAGAGGTGTTGAATTGAGTTTTGAAACTCTAGACATTTTTCCATAGCCTGCCTCAAGGTGAAAATCTGATCAGTCGTTGATTTGCCTGGGCTGAAGCCACACTGGTAATGGCCTATGATGTTTCTGGCGTATGGGGCCATCCTGTTTTGTAGGATAGCGGAGAATATCTTATACACGGTACTCAACAACGTTATACCGCGATAATTAGTGCACGCTGTGATATCTCCTTTTTTGTGTACCGGACAGAGGATGCCTTTTCTCCAGTCTTCAGGCATCACTTCCTGCTCCCATACTTGCACAATTAATTCATGAATCGCTTGGTGTAATGTAGGCCCTCCATATTTAACCAGCTCCGCTGCGATGCCGTCTGCACCCGAGGCCTTGTTGTTTTTGAGCCGGCTGATGGCTCTGCTAACTTCTTCTATGCTTGGTGGCGGCAGCATAGCATTGTCATCAGATATTGGTGGAGCCTCCGAATCCTCAGTTAGCTCGCCATTTAGCAATTCATGAAAGTGCTCTTCCCATCGCTCCAAGATGCCTTTAGGATCGGTGATCAGATTCCCTTCTTTGTCCTTGCAGTATGTGCAACGTGGTGTGAATTGCGTCATACTGCGGACTCTTTGGTAGAACTCCCGCGCCTGGTGCGGCCGTCGTTCTCTGTACTGTTCTAGCTCACAGACGAGATTTTTTTCCCAGGCTTCCTTTTTCCGTCTGTGAATTCTCTTTTCTTCTTTTCTGAGCTCTTTATAGTTGTCTTCGCGTGCCCGTGTTCTCTGAGACTGCTGCATGGCTCGGTACGCAGCATTCTTACGTTCAGTTGCCAGCTTGCATTCATTATCGAACCAGTCGTTCCGATCTTTACGACTTCTGCCTAAGATGGAATCAGCAGTACTAATGACAGTATTTTTAAGGCGGGTCCAGTTCTCTTCAACGCCCGGCATCTCATCCCTAGGACTTAGGGCGAGTTCTAATTCATGACCGTAGCTGTTTCTGGCCATTTCATTGCGTAGTGCAGCTGTGTTGATTCGAGCCTGATCAGCGGATACAAAGCTTTTCAGCGTTGTAATGCGCTCTCGGAGCACCATACCAATATATATATTCGAATTTTTTATTCAATCAGTCAATACGAAACGTTATTGCCTACAAAAAGTTCTGTTGTCATTTTTTCGAAAACTTAACCCTTTCGAAATTATTCACGGTCAAAGTTTGCAAAAATCATTTTTTGACCAGTCACCCAAAAACTGTTTTTTGTTTTTTTTTTTTTTTCTTTGAAAATTGTATTTTGTACCACAAACATTTTTTTCATCTACTTGTACCAAATATTATTGCCTAGAAAATATAATTTTCGAAAAAAAAAAGTTTTTGAATGACTTTTTGGTCAAAAATTGATTTTTGCAAACTTTGACCTTGATTAACGTCAAAAGGGTTAAGTTTTCGAAAAAATGACGAGAGAACTTTTTGTCTTTTGTTTTCGAAAAATATTGTTCAAACTTCTTGCTACGATTTCGGTAATACGTGACTCGTTTCTCTGGTTCCAAATATCCACATTCTTGTAAACGAGAGGCGAGCAATTCAGATTTTTATTTTGTTAAATTGAGATCACGCCATAGATCGTTTAGCCATTTGGTTCACAAGCTCCAGTTTTGGATTTTCTGTTTCCGGAGTGCTTTTTTTTATTTTTCGACTAGAGGCTTAGGGAAAGCCCCTTTGTACTGTTCGACAATCTTGCGTATTTTTCCGGGGTTCGCTGTATATTTGCGATCTAAAGTTTGAGTACGTAAATAGCTGAAACTGTGCGCCATTATATTTTTAGTCATATCTCCTGTATTTTTCGTCCGATTCGGCTAAAGTTAGGCTTTATATTTTCGTAACAAAATTATCTTTCACCCTCAATGATTGAAATATGTAAATAAATTTTTGGTATAACTTAATACAACAAATAAACATGTGTAAGTTAAATTAAAGTTAATGCTTAAAAAATTCATTTTTTCCGGCTTTCAGCGGCTCACACTCAAAAAGTAGTATTCTTCTCGGGAGTATTGTTCTCGGGATAGCATTGGAATGCGGACATTGAATATTTTGTTTGAGTTGTTGTGGTATGCTTGTAGGCTTAATAATTCATATATATGATCATTGGATTTAATCTCTATTGACTGATTTGTTAAAATTTTCTCAATTAATTCGAGTTCGTTAGGATTTAAAATAAATTTGGGTATGATATTGAGTCTGGCTAGTATGATGGCTTCAGCTACGTTAGTGATATGGTTAGTAAGCAAGTCAATGTTGTAATTTATTTGAGAGAGATATTGCATGTGTGAAAGGGAAATTTCGTTAGTACGGATCTTGTTTCCGATTTGATCTTGATAGCGCTTTAAGTAGTTTGCTATTATATCCTGTTCTTTGTTAATGTGGTTAGCAATGTTTTCGAATCTGCTTATCATTACTTTGTTAATTTGGGTCTGTTGATTTACTTCGTTTTTAATTTTTGTTTGTTCTAAGTTAAGCTTTTCTATCTCCTCGTTTAAGGATTGTGCATCATTTGCGTCCATGTTTCCCGTAATAAATTTGATTGCAGTTCCTAATCCATTTATTAGGCCTCTTTTAACTCTTTGTTTGGGGTTCAGTGTTTCAAGTTTGTTTTCTAGCTCCCTAAGTTTTAGTTTGGTCACTGTCATTGAGTCCTTTAGTTCGTCTATAGTGTCTAGGTTTTTAATGGAATTTGCGATTTGTGTTAAGCTGGCCTTATAGGGATCTAATCTTACTATATGTACTAGATTATAATAGTTAGTAATTGTGCGTGCTATTCCTAATTTTAAAGGGAGTAACCCTTTACTGTTACCTAAGTCGTGCATTTCTAATCTTTGCCCGAATGTTAGTGATAATCTGAAAAGAAAAAAAAAATAAAGTAAGGTTTATTTTATCCTACGTAATTAGTCTATGGGATTCTTTATTATGCCTTTTTGTAGAGTAGGCTAAAATAATAACTTAATTGTTAAGATAGTAATCTTCCCTGGTATATCTCTAAAATCATTTTCAGACGAAAATATTTCATATGTTGCTGTGAGAAAGTTATCTCACGATCTCTAGTAATGTACTCGGCAAACATGCAGCTAAAAACACCACAATCATTGCCATTCATCTGTTTTGGAACGTTTTTAACGCTTTCTTTAACGAAATCGGACGTGTCGAAACTCTCATTTCGCTTATCTAATGATTCTTCCTTAATATAATTATCGAGGGCTTCCAATACTTTTGGGCTCGGTATGCCTCTTGAATCGTAATATTTAATATATTTATCTCTTAAGTGAATGATTGCCATGCACCAATGTACATCGCCAATATGGACAGGTACAGGGAGAATGTCATATGAAAATATATCAACTTTGCGAGTCCAACGAATCACAGAACTATAACCAAAATTCATAAGCTTTGTAGCAAAGAACGTGTTCATTGCGTAAACACGTGGAAGACTTGAGTGACGTTGTTCTGAACGTTCGGTTAAGAGATCCATGTAGAAGTTGATAACGTTATCGTTCAACCAGTTTCCGTCATTGAGAGTTAAAATGTCTTTTCGCGTTATTTGCATATTAAATTTTCTAATTAGTACTTCGTCTCCGGATCCTCCATGCGTAGCTTTCTTAATCAAAGCACGATGGTCTGAGGTCAACTCCGGGAATTCGTCTAATTTCCTAGCGTTTTCTTCCTTTTTATCGTTTTCCTTATTCTCATCACCATCTAATTTAGTGATTTGCGGAATTTCCTGTTTAAATTTTTGTTTCCCTTTTATTCTTGCTTTGTGTATTTTCTTGTTGTTGTCGGTTAACAGTGTATATTCGTTATTTACCTTAACTTTATGTTTGCGGAAACGCGGTGTTAGTTTATTTCTTTTACACTCTTTCCTAAATATAACTTCATCTATTTCCCTTTGCTCAGGATCCTTTCTCGATACATTTAACTTATCTATTTTATTGTAACTTAAATTTTCTAATTGTTTTTGGACAGAGGGGTATAGTTCTGACTGATACTCGTTTAGTGTTCTTAAATATTCGTGCTCATTGTTGAAGCTTACGTTTTCGTTAAATTTATACGTTTGGCCATAGAATAACTCGAACGGAGTGAATTTAGTCGCAGAATGAATTGCGTTGTTGTATGTGGTTATGCATTCTGATAGAATTTCGTTATGGTCCAGGTCAAATTTGTTATCTTTGAATTTCTTTACTATGATTCTATAGATTTCTGTCAGCGTAGAGTGGAGACGTTCTACGGGAGAGTTGCTTGTCGTTTGCTGGAACGACGTAAAATGGAGATTTATATGATATTGTCTGCAAAAGTCTTTGAATAAATTTGATGTAAATTCAGAACCCTGATCGCAGACTAATTTTTTTGGTATGCCATGGTGGCTCATGAAATGCTTGAGGTGCCTAACTATTGAGATGCTATTGCGAGAAGGAAGCGAATTTGGAAAACTTGTCTATAATCGTTAAGATTTGTTGGTTGTTAATGCTGTATATATCTGTATTTTTTTTTTATGTGGCAGTGCTAAGCTCAGGAGTCACCCTTTGTACTATTAGTCCGTCATGTCATTTGTCACGTCATGGTGCAATGTCTAGCAGTAAGCTTAGTATGGGGGAGGGGGGGGGGGTGATAAAGGTACGGGGGGTATTGAAGAAGGTGGTGATGAACCCTGCGTTTGAACTCTTGGATGTTGTATGAGCTCGGAAATACTGACTGCGAGAGATCATTCCAGAGTCGAGTTGTTCTATTCACAAACGAATTCATATCTTGTTGAGTGCGTGAAAGGGGGAGTTGCAGGTGGAGGGAATGAGATGAGTGGGCTAATCTGGTGTTGCGGGTATAGGATTGCCGTGGAGGCAGGAGAGCGTTTAGCTCGGAGGAACAGTCACTATGATAGTAGCGATAAAATTTTGTCAGTGCTGCTACATTCCTACGGTGGCTCAGGGGGTCGATGGTGGAGCAAGCGGTATCGTCATTAATTAACTTAAGGGCCCTTTTCTGGACCTTATCTAACCATGCTAAGGTGGTTATTGGAGCGCCGCCCCAAACGAGGGAGTTGTATTCGAGAAGAGGCCGAATGTAGGATTTATAAATAACAGCACGGGCCGATGGCTGGAGGAGGAACTTGCACCTCTTAAGAAATCCCAAGCACTGGGATCCTTGTTTTGCGATTTGGAATATGTGGTCATTCCAACGCAAGTCTTTGGCTAATGTCACACCTACGATGTGTAGGGATGGGTCGGCCTTTAGTACCACGTTATCCACTTTCAGGGATGGTGAGGTGTTTATCTTTTTCTTTGAAATAAGACAGTACTTGGTTTTGTCAGGGTTGAAATCAACACGATTGTTCTTTCCCCACTCTAGAATGAGTTCAATGTCGTTGTTAACAGAGATGGACATAATTTCCCGATCATCAAGACAGGATCTGGCATGGGTCTGTCTTGTATCGTAGCTGTACGAGTAACGTAAAGTACCGTCGTCAGCGAAGCTGAGAAGTGGGTTGGAGGGGATTGAAAGTAGGTCATTTATAAAGATGAGAAATAGGGCCGGTGATAAAATTAAACCCTGGGAGACCCCCGCAGAAATGGGGTGAGAGTCAGATTTGACGCCATCCAATACTACCTTAATTGAACGACCGGAAAGGAAACTTTCAACCCACTTATACAGAAGCGAGTCAATTCCAATAGCTTTGAGTTTAGCTAACAAGGCTGAGTGCCATACTCTATCAAAAGCCTTGGAGATATCTAAAGCAACCAAACTAGATTCACCAGATCCATGCAAACTTCGGTTAAGGTGTTCTGTAAGGCAAACTAAAAGATCACCATTGGATCTTTTTTGTCGGAAGCCGTATTGTTTGTCGTTGATAAGTTGGTTGGATTCTAGGTATCCCATAAGCTTTTTGTTAATTATCGTCTCCATGGTTTTGGAGAGAATAGAAGTAATTGCTATTGGACGGTAGTTGGAGGGAAGGCTGGAGTTACCTTTTTTCGGTATGGGCTGCACATGAGCAAGTTTCCAAGAATCTTGGTAAACTCCGGAAGAGTATGATAGGGCAAAAAGTTTGCGCAGAGGTTTAGCCAAAGGTGACGCGCATTGTTTTAAGACGACAGGGGGTATATTATCGGGACCAGTGCATTTATTGACATCGAGCTCGTTGAGGCACCTGTACACCTCGCGAGTTCTGAAGAAAACCCTGTCCATTAAATGAGCGCTGTGCTCGAGAACCGGGGGTAGCATATCAGTTTGGGGTAAAGAAGAATTGGCAGCAAACAGAGATGCTAATAAATCGGCCTTGGATTTTCTGTCTGTTATCACCTTCTCATCGTGGATGAGTGAAGGAGTTGTGGATGAAGTGAAATTCTTCTTAATGGAGCTTACCAAGGACCAGAAGTTCTTGCTACCAGAGGTTGCATTAAGGAGTTTACTTCTCAATTTGTTGTCAAATGAATTTTTGACATTCCTGATGGTGACTTTGCAGGAATTTCTCAGTTTTATATACTCTAAACGTAGCGATTCACTCGGGGAGCTCTTGTAAGCTCGAAAGGCGGCTTCTTTATTTCTGATTGCATTCATACACTCCTGATTAAACCATCTGTTGGGCCTAGCCTTCACAGATTTGGTTGTATGAGGAATGAACAAATGCATTCCTGCCTGTATGATCCTAGAGATACGGATAGCGGCAGCGTTGACGTTTTTGTTTCGGAAACACAGGTTCCAGTCAGTAGATTGGAAAAAATTAATAAACCCCAGACAATTGGCCTTCCCATAATGCCATACAGTTCTTTTAACTGGTTTGGGAGGGGTGGGAAATTTGAATGGGAAACTAGCGCTAACTAAGCAGTGGTCCGAATTGCCGAGAGGTGAATCAACTGTGACGGTATATCGTGCTGGATGAGAAGTAAGGAAAAGATCAAGGAGATATCTTCCTCATTCAAAATTGATAATTAAGAGTTTATTATGTACGCCGTAACACCTATCACCCCTTCAGTTTATAGATTGTAGTAGGTAATCTCATTTTAATTAGTTCGAACAGTTCACAAATTCATACATTTGTGCACCTGTAGCTACTAAATCCGGGAATGCCTCTTACAACACAGGAACACAAGAGTCCCGAACTTGCAGAAAATCGTATGTGAAATCGAATTGTCGCATTGTTTTGGGAAAAATAATGAAATTAATAAAGTCTATTTGTGATATTGTGGGTTTCTTAGAAAGTTAAACTCGATTGATTGCATGATGAACAAATTCAGGTAAAGGCCTACTTTGATAGTTTTAATACAATTGTCTTCTCTTAGCAAAGTGTAACAATAATTAGAAGCAGTAAAAGGAATGAACAAAGGTTTAGGTCGGCTGCACACATCAGATTCATTTTGTTCGGTTTTATAACTTGCGGTAACTTCAGGATGGAAATAACGTCAGCTAAAATAAGCACACGTGGTCAGTCATCAGCGGAATAGGGGGAATAACATTAACATAGCATGCAAGTGCCGCAACTATTTCGGACTGATGGAAGTGCGTTCATAACTTCCTAGCGGTGGCCACTGGTAACTATCTTATGAGAGAGGATAGGCTAATATGATCGGACTAGTCCCTTCCAAGTAAGGTTGGCGTGAACGAAGCAACATTTTAAAGTATTGGAGGTTTTTTTTTTTTTTTTTTTATGTGAAAGACTAGAGTCACAGGAAACGCCCTTTATACTGTGTCGACAATCTATTTTCTTCATATAGAGTGCAATGTCGAACAGCAGCTCTAGTCGGGGAAGAAAGGAACTGTCACAACCTACCAGCGATATTTTGCAGTCCACCTACTCCCAACCATTTCTGGCGACTTTATCATCAGGGCATCGAGAAACAACTCGCTGGAGTGTTATGCCTCCTGAAACGAGTTGAATCTCATCAACCAACCGATGACATGCGCTTTGGTGAAGCGGGGAAGGGCTAAGGAAGGCTATGACAGAAGGAATCAGGAATGTAAAGAGGGAAGAAGAAAGAAGGAAAGTTATGTAGGTGGGAAAGTGGAAAGGCGAAGGAGCGTGGGGCTGGCCGGGATTCGAACCCGGGACCTCTGGGATAGTAGCCAGACGCCTTACTCCCTAGGCTACCGAGGCCCCAAAAGTTGATTTGCTTTGGAGTCGCGCTTTGTCGTATCTTTCGCTGTGAGGGGGAGCGGCTCCAGAAGGCACTATCTGGAATCGTTTTGCTTCTGTAGCGGGGGATGTGACGGAACGTGGCCCCAAAGCGGGTCAACCTCTAGTGTTGCAAGGGCGGATCCAGGGGGGGGGCCATGGGGGCCATGGCCCCCCCTCGAAACAAAAAAATAACAAAAAAAAGATTTTTTTTCCAATGTAAAACAAGACAGATGAAATAAAAATAAACACTTTTTATTTTGCAACATATCACAATAAAAATTTAATGATAAATACTTCAAAGTATGATGTTCAACCGTCGATTTTTTTGACATTTGTATCACGATGAATGTGCAAAAGAGCTAAACCTAACAGACGATCTTCAGTCATTGTTCTGCGCAGCCAAGTTTTGAGACGTCTCAAAGTTGAAAAACTTCTTTCCGAGGTAGCGTTGCTCGAGGCAAACGATAAAAATTTTTTAACAGCTTATGACAATACGGAAAAATGTCTTTATCATTCAGTTGTTCAGTATCATGCAGTTTTGCCTTCAGAGCGCCAGAAACACTAATGTTCACATCTAACCGACGACATCTCTCTTTCCACAATTTGACTTCTGACTCAAACTTTTGCAGTGAATTATAAGTGTTGCCCTCAGAGAGTATGACAGCATATTTATTCCAGAGTTTAGAGAGTGATGCGCTCAATGTTTGTGAATCTAATTGCAAAATATGATCAGGCAAGAGAACATTAAGCTCTAAGGCGTCTCTAGTTTCTTTTTTGAATCTACTTTTAATGTCAGATATAATGTGATCTAATATAGGAATAAATATGCTGACTCGAAAGTACTCCTCAGGCGAATCACTAGGATTGTTATCCCCATGAACTTGTCTCCCAACTCGCCTAGGTAAAACGATATCTATATCTAACTCCGCGGCAGTCACGCTGACTTTTTCAAACATGCCATGAAAAACCTCAATTACATTTTCACGCTGTGTTTTTAAGACCGTCAAAAGGTCATCGGCGAGTTCATTAGCAAATTTAAAGTCTAACGTCTTTTTCTGAAAGAGAACGCTGAGTGGGAGAGTCAAACTAAACAAGTGACTCACACTTTCGAGTGATATCAATTATTGACATGACAGCAACGATTTGAGGTAAATTTCGGCTTTAGGTGCAGACACAGAGTCATTCCAATTTGAAACTTTTTCCAACGTGTCTATGATAAATTGGAAATTTTCAGCGAACAGCAAAGCTGTATTATGTCGTTCAACCCATCGAGTCTCACAAAATTTACCTAATGACTTTTGTAAAATTTGTTTCAAAACAAAACTCCGCTTCGCCGAACAATTGAAGAAAAATATCACCTCCTTTATAGTACCGAATAAATTTCTAGCGCTTGGCAAACTCATACTATCGGAAATTGACAAATTCAAAGTATGATTATAACATGGAATTCGAACTGCGAATGGAGCAAACTTCAAAATTTCGTTGACGGCTCCGCAAATAACAGAAAAATTAACGCTACACGTATCACAGCAAACGCCAACACAATATTCAATGTTGATATCGTTATCTCGCAAAACTTTCAGAACAGACTGTCCTAAATCAATGCCACCAATTCTAGGTTCATTATCAGCGTCGACATTTTCACCGTAGTTCATCTGATGTAAATCGAAAAAACCAATGAAATCCTCTCGTGGATCTTTCTCATAAACATATCGCAAAGCAACGCTTACTTGAGAGATTTTTGAGACGTCAGTCGTTTCATCAAAAATTACAGAATACACTCCCGCTTCTGCCAATCTTGATTTAATTGTACACAAAATTTCTTCTTTTTTTTTTTTTTTTTTTTTTTTTATGTGAAAGACTAGAGTCACAGGAAACGCCCTTTATACTGTGTCGACAATCTATTTTCTTCATATAGAGTGCAATGTCGAACAGCAGCTCTAGTCGGGGAAGAAAGGAACTGTCACAACCTACCAGCGATATTTTGCAGTCCACCTACTCCCAACCATTACTGGCGACTTTGTCATCGGGGCATCGAGAAACAACTCGCTGGAGTGTTATGCCTCCTGAAACGAGTTGAATCTCATCAACCAACCGATGAAATGCGCTTTGGTGAAGCGGGGAAGGGCTAAGGAAGGCTTTTACAGAAGGAATCAGGAATGTAAAGAGGGAAGAAGAAAGAAGGAAAGTTATGTAGGTGGGAAAGTGGAAAAGGCGAATGACCGTGGGGCTGGCCGGGATTCGAACCCGGGACCTCTGGGATAGTAGCCAGACGCCTTACTCCCTAGGCTACCGAGGCCCCCCACAACAATCAATAACTTCATTTTGAATTGTTTTTGAAATGTAAGTCGCGTTCTCGGGAGCTGATGTCAAATGCTCTTCTAACACAGTGTCACCTGCGCGGATTCTTAACTTTAACATTTCACGAAAATTCCCTTCATTTCCTGCGTCTAAATTCTCTAATAAATCTCCGTCGTCTCTGTGCCCTCTCAAGGCTACGTTTTGCCTACCTAATGTTATAATTGTATTAATAATCGGAACTAATTTTTAACTTCCCAGTATTAGTTGTAATCGGTCCGAAGATCGAAATCGAAAATTTCAACGTATTTTCATCTCTCAAGGTCCCAGGAGCATTTTAAGCAAAAAATTGGGAGGAAGTATATGTGTGTGTGTATGTGCGTACGGATGTGGTCATTTTTTCCTGCACGATATCGCGCGAACCAAAACTGATATCGACTTCGTTGAGGTGTCGTTCGAAGCGTATCAACCGAAATATGATCTGAAAAGATTTACATGAAATTCGGTCCAGCCGTTTTTTTGATTAAGCGACGTAAGTGATTTTTGTACCTGCACGATATCGCCCGAACCACGAAAGATATTGACTTACTTGAGGTGCCGGTCGAAGCGTATTAGCGACAAGATAATCTGAAAAGATTTTTATAATATTCGGTCCAGCGGTTTTTTGGTTTAAATGACTTAAGAGATTGTTGTACCTGCACGATATCCCGCGAACTATAAAAGATATCGACTTAGTTGACGTGCCGTTCGAAGAGTATTAACCCAAATATGATCTGAAAAGATTTTCATAAAATTCGGTCGAGCCGTTTTTTTGTTTAAGCAGCGTAAGTGATTTTTGTACCTGCACGATATGGCCCGAACCATAAAAGATATTGACTTACTTGAGGTGCCGTTCGAAGCGTATTAGCGACAATATAATCTGAAAAGATTTTTATAATATTCCGTCCAGCGGTTTTTTGGTATAAATGACTTAAGTGATTTTTGTACCTGCACGATACCGCGCGAACTAAAAACTATTTCGACTTCATTGAGGTGCCGAAAAACATTAACACATCAATTTTATATTCATTCATCCTAATCTTGTAGGTGCGCACATTTAGTTTGACATTTTAGCGAAAATATTGATAAACAATTGTGACAAATTCTCAGTATTATACATATATTCTATATTGCTAATTGTTCATTTATTATTAAAATATCCAAGCATAATATTCAACATCCATCATACTGGGAAGTTGATCGTGTGGACCGAACGGGTCGAACCCACATCCCAACTAGTTTTCGATTCTCCTCAATCTTTTTTCGACGATTTTCTGATAAAGAATCAACAATGTTTACATTTTGTGCAACATTTTGCAAAAAAAGTTTCCCTTTTTCAACTGCTTCTCGGTGATAGGCGCGATTCTGGTGATTTTCTAAATCACCCTCTTTACCAAGTAATTTGACAAATTTTTTTAACGGAGTTTTAACTAAAACATTTCCCTGACAAGAGCTAGTAGCAAAAATAGCGCAATATTTACAAAAAAGACCTTGTTCCGACGGAGAGAAAACTAACCAGGAGTACGCATCCAAATGGCTCTCATTGATGTATCGCTTAACTACCTTGTTACCCTTATTGTGCTCGGAATACGGAAACTTGTAGTTTTGAGGTGGACAAAAAGCATTGTTCAATAGTTGCTTTTCTCGGAATCACTCAAAATTTGATTCATGAAACGCCCAATGTCATTTTGATGGACTGATATTGTCGAAACATTGGGAGGCTGACGCGGCGGATCGTTTGCAAGAGCCGCTGAAGAAGGACCAGCAGTTTCGTTATCCTCACAATCCCTAACATTTTCTAATGTTACGCTTGAAATTTCTAAAATGAAAAATTAACAAGTATTGCGGATCTACATATTTTAATCAAGTGAAAAGAGTTTCGAATGGATTTCAGTAATAATGATACATGCAACGTGTGATTCTGAAGCAACTTGAGAAACTGGTCGTCTTGGAAAAAAATTATGTAAAGTTTTTTGTCGTTTGTTTGAAAAAGAATGCATGGTGATGTCATTAAGAAACGAATTATTTTTCTAAAAAAGAAAAAAAAACAACAACAATCAAAAATGTGTATAAATCAAAAAAATGTTAAAACAATTCAAATTGTGATAAGATTCAAATTTGCACACTAACCTAAAAAGTTTAAATGGCCTTATCTATCACTCAGTATCTTCAATTAATCTTGTTCTTTTTCTAGAACTTTATTTTTCATTTATAATGGCCTCTCAATTATCAAACTATATTAGATGTCGCAAAACGATGCAAATCTCTTGACTCACACTGAAGCCAAACGTAACGAAATTTTTTTAAAGAAGAACAGTGAAAAAACAGCCGTCGTCTTCCAAATCTAAACTCAGACTGACGCTAAAACTATTTCAAAATCTAACCGAATTTCTTTTACATAATAATTACCGTCTTTTCTTATATAAATGCAAAAATACAATCAAATATTATTTCTCAGAATATTGTTGCGTTGTTTTTTCTTCGTCTTTTCTTATTTCTTCTGAACTCATTTTATTGCCTTTTTCCGGCCAAAACCAACAACAACACAACATTATCCTTTTACATAAATTTGTCAGTCATTCTACATACAAAGGATTTGAGGCGTAAATTTAGGCCAACTCTGCGTTTTTACAATTCTCTGCCTTGTTGCCAACAATCATATTATAATTGTTTCCTAACGACTTTAGTAATTTTCTAATATTTTTGGCTGTTGCCAGTTTATTTACATTTGAGATTTAGTTTTTATTTTAAATTCTAACATTCCTACTACAATTGGTAATACTGAACTAGTGTCATTTAGAATGGCGCGTTTTTTAAACATCATAATATTGATGCAAAAGTTATCATTTGCGAACACTGCATTCGTGTAAGAAATTAATCAATAAAATCATAAAATAATTTGATGAAATTTATTACGGTAAAAAAATTGGGGGGGCGGGGGGGGGGGGGGGTAAAAATATAAATGCCCCCCCCCTGTAAAAAGTTTCTAGACCCGCCCTTGTAGTGTTGAAGTGTGGAGTTGCACCGCTTTTGCAGTGAACGACACATTTGTTGCGAGAGGCCAGGACCGGTTCTCGTTTGTAGAGCCCTTTAATAATAATATATAATAATAAATAAGCGTAACGCCCACATCAGCTTAGATACGGGATTGCTTTTTGAATTCTTTTATTTTTTAGTCATAAAAAAAGTTCGGTAGAATTTCGCCCGATATTTTCGGTAGGCGTAAAGATCTGAGAGAAGTGGGGAAAAGGGGGCAATAAAAGTTGGGTAGGAAAGGGGTAGGTCATTGGCAGTTCCGCGAACTGAACGAAGAAGGAGTATAACTAGTTGCTGCACAAACAAAAATTATGGAATCCATACGTTAAGAAAGAATATAGGAACCTACCTCTTCAGTTCCTACTGGACTGCGCCGTGATTACACGAAAGAAAAGTGCTGGAATTTTATGTTATCAAAATATTTACATATTTGGTTTCCATAAAAGTAGTGCAGTGTGCTCTGTTATCAAGTGATGTGTAGTGAGGTGAGAGTTATAGTAGAAGGAACTTAGATACGTATTTTTGGAAAGATCAGTGGAATCAAGACAATTACTGAACTTTTGTATTATCAAAATATAATATTTATTTGGTTTTCATAAAAATAGTCCAGTGTGCTCTGATTTATTTTGGTGATGTGTAGTGTGGTGAGAGACATAGAAGGAGCTTAGGTACTTGTTTTTGGAAAGACTAGTGAAATCACCATTATAGGCACAATTTATCTGCGATTTTTGGTAAATATTAAATATCTAAGAAATATTTTTCTTTTTGTTTAAAATTAATATTAAGTCATTGGATTTATATTTTGTTGTGCTAATTAGAATTAAATTCGAGATTTTTTTTTTTTTTCAAATAAGTTTTAAGTTAGTGATGTCTGACCTTCCGCAACCGAAAAACAGCCCTTGTCTGGCATTACATGTGCGGTTAAAACATGTAGAGCTACAAAGAGGAAGTTCAAAGGCCGAACTTTCTTTAAATTCGCGGATGTTTCTGTACCCTTGTTTTATCAATGGGCCGCCGAGTGTAATTTAACTCCTGACGACTATGGAAAAAAAGATTGAAAATTTGCGAGATTCATTTTTTATAAGAACAAACAGGAAAAAACAAAAGGCTTAAACCTGGGGCTATTCCTAGCTGTTTTCTTGGAAATCAAGAAGTCTCTGACCTTTTATTATCTGAACGTAATGCCTCTGCTTCAGAGGAATCCCTAGATATATGTAATAATTGCGAAACATTGCAAAAGAAATCGATTATTACAAACACGAATTATGGAAAGCTTCAATTGAAAATTCAAAACTGAAATTAAAAATAAATTTACAAAAAAAATCAATGAGGAGGCTGAAACCTACGTCTACTAGGTATTACCAAAAAAAGACATAGTCAAAAGTAATACCCGCAAAAACAATTTGTAAACAAATTGACTCTATTTCGCATCTGAATAAATATTCCAAAATGTTTGCGAAAATGCTCTTAATGCCAAGAAAGAAAAATACAAAGAGGAATAAATCTCAAAGGTTTATTGCACAAAATTTGTATTTTAAGTCCCCGTCTTGTTATAGATATATGTCGCAAGTCTTGAAATTTTCTCTTCCCTCTAAAGTTTCTTTGAGGAGATGGAGACCTATAAAAAATCTTAGGCCTGGGTTTAATGACCAACTTTTTAGTAATTTGTGTGAAAAAAATAAGGTGATGGAGAAAATGGAAAAATATTCTATTTTAATATTTGATGAAGTATCCATCAAAAGAGAGTTAGAGTATAATATAATTTAATTTATAATGTATTTTTTCGATAACACTCGTGTATACCGACAGAGATTTCTTATAATTCTGTTCATATCAAAATATTACTAATAACGAGTAGACAAGGAACTTGGCACAACTATTTAATAAACAGCTTGGTGTACTGTAGGTTCTTTATATTTTTCTCTTATCCTTTTTGTTCTTGCCTTCATCAAAACAAATCGTGGATTATACCTACGGGGGAAACCACGTTAAAATATATGTCGTTTTGCCAAAATGACTGTATCGAGCACATACATTAACAAGAAGCTATGCTAGCAGCTTTTTTGCGTCCAATATCATAGCAGCTTTTTTTTGTTCAATCGCTGCGAGTTCTTGCTCCAAGAGTGAGAAAAAGTGTCCAGGATTTTTTACTTTGTGTGAGATTTTTTAAACAGCTTATGGGGCCCATCCAACTAGTTGCCCAAACTGAGTTGTGTAAAAAGTTGTTATTTTGCCACAAACGCTTCAACTGAGTTGATATTTCAACTGTCAATTAGACATTTTATAGGCAATTTGAAAGTTAAATGAAATTGTAGAAAACCCGCGACTAAGTTTTATAATAATAAAAATTGGAGAAAGATGATTTTTTAGATTAATTATAATTGTTTTTAATTATTAATATGAATATTTATATTTTTCAAAATATAAATTAAATTCTAAAAGTATAAATTATGAAAATAATTTAATAATATGTGAACTTTCATAATTTAAATTAAAAATAATGCAAAATAAACTTGCAAAAAAATATATTCTTCGAATTCAGGCTTAATTCATCCAAGTAGTTTGCCAAACTGCAATACACACAGTGCAACTAGTTGCCCAAACTCTAAACCCCGCCCTCATAAAATTAAAAGATTTTGATTTATCCCAATTGAAACCCCAACTGTCAAATCAGTTTGCCAACTGCCCCACACACGATGCGATTCAGTGACAACACAACTCAGTTAGGACAACTAGTTGGCCTGTGAATGGGCCCCATTAGAAAAGGTGTGCTTGAGTCGTCCGTCGCGCGATATTTTTGTGTTTTCGAAGCGGGGCGGAATCAGAATCGATATCAGGGAATTTTCTTACTACGCAGTTTGCGGATTGAGTGTGGTGCGGCCGCGGCGCGTTTAGAATTTTTGCAAAAGCACAATTTTTTTATTTTGAACGATTTCGTTTCGTGTGTTTGTATTCTGTTACATTGTGGAAAAGGATAAGGTGGTTGAAGGGTATGTATTGAAGCGAGCCAGATATATATTGTTGTGTGCATTCCTTTCGACCCCCTCCAGGGGTTCTTTCCAATAAGAACAAGAAGGTGATTTCCAATAAGAACAAGAAACAAATAGACTCCAGGGATAAGACATACATATTCATGTCTACTGTGCCATCGAGAAGCCATGGCACTTCCCGTCTTTTTTTAAAAACCACTCTAAGATTGATCATTATGATTTTTCTTTAAAATAAATATTATCTGAATTTTCACCTTTTGTATATCTTGAATTTTTTCACCGTTCCCCCTTTTGCAGGAGGTGAGGCCCTGGGCCCGGGCCCGGTGCCTTTCACCTTATTAAAGTTTGTAGCGTAAGTTCGATAAATAATTTTAATTTAATATTATTTTTTTATATGTTTGAACCGATTTTCAACTAGAAATGTAGCAGAAGTTTTTTTCGTAAAGTTGATAGTTGTAATATTAATTTTTAAAAATTCAAAAAATCCAAGTTACATCCTTTTTGACGTTGTAAAACTATAATAAAAGAATAAAATTTTTTACCATTCATAATTTTTTATATGCTCATTCAACATCTACAAACATTTTTTTAGAAGTCTAATCGTTCATTTACGAAGAAAGATCCATTTCATTTTATTACCTCAATCTCAGGTAGCACAATTTTATTTTCCTTTCCAAAAATTCGAGTTGATTTACTGATTTACTACCATGCCCCACAGTAATTACACACGTACAGTGTACATCGCACACACAGCCGGATTTTCAGTGAAGAACTTTTAGAGAATCGCCCAGTAGGAATTCTAGGAAGGCCTTACCGATGGAGCACTGAAATAAGTACTCATCTGGTAAGAGGTGCCCCTTATTTTCTTGGTGCTAGATGAGCCCTTACAAACCCCATTACAAGAGAAGGCAGATGGTAAGGTGTAGTCCAGAATTATACCCAAACAAGTGAGAATCTGCCCGCACTCAAGGGAGCTTTCCTGGAGCTTTCATAAATTTTATAGAAAGAAAGAAAACGGGCAATTATATTCGTCGACATAAAATGCGACGTTAGCATACTCAATAGCGCGGCTCTCATTCGATACGGAGGACAAGCAGCTTTGGAGAAGTGGAGAATTTAGTTGGGGGACTGCTTAGGTAAAGCCACTCTCGGGCTTGGAAAAAAAGGCATTTGTAAAAGATGAAAAAAATAAAAGCATTTCGACACCGGATCACATATCCATAGGCGCCCATGAATATCTCTTTTCGCAATGTTCCATTTGCTGCCTTACTATACCCCTTACAGATGAGCAGTTCTATAAGTACTCTAAGGTAAGTACCATAGTAAGGCCTTACCCCCTATGACATCGTGTGTAAAAGTAAGCACTTCTGTAAAAGGGAGTGGTAAGGCCTACCCCTTACCAGTAAGTGCTGATTTCAGTACTTCTGTAAGCTTACCGGTCCTACTGGGGAGATGAGCTTTTCGCTCTCAAAGAAAACAAAAAGCTCGGATGGGTTACGGCTTGTGACCCATTTTGGACGTCGTAACCCATTGTTCCTGTTGTTCCCTCTGTATCTTAAGTACTCTGTGGTTTTACGGACCGGATCAGCACACGTCCGAACATTTTGCTATCCACGGCCAACCACGGTATGTAAGATATCTAATGGTTTTATGGGCATCTCTGGTTTAAGGAATTAAACTTTTTGAGGGTGTCTGTCGTATTTAAGGGTCTGGCATTCTTCGCAGTTGTTGACTGTTTGGGCTATCTTGTTCCGCATAAAGTTAAAATAGTACTCTCTCTTTAAGTGAAGTAATGTCTCCTCTATACCTCTATGATTATTATTTATGTGGTAATTGTTTATTAGTTTATCTTGATCGTCATTTTCCTTGACGTCTATTAAAATTTCCTTACATCTAACTATTCGAAAGGTGTTGTTATTTGAAAAATATTTTGAATACATTGATTGGATCAATTTAAAGGTCTCATCATCCGCAGCTATTGCGTTTAACTTCCTAGGTGGCAAGAATTTCTTAAGTATATCTAATACAATTTCTTGCGTAAATTCTGGTTTCCTTATTAGCCAACGTTGTTTGTTCCTAAATGGTGTTTCTAACGACATTTCTGGAGTTTCGTTAGACTTCTGTAGTATTAATTGCAGATTGAATTCATTAATAGGTTTTTCGGATATTGAGATTCCATCATTCAGGCTCTGGTCCGTTGAATGGACTGTGGTACCACTGGTACCTGACATGTTACCATCATTAATATTGACATCGATGCATTTATTTACCTGTTCAATTTTGATCCTGCTAAGAGCATCGGCATTCGTGTTTAATTTTCCCTTTTTATAGACTATCTCGTAGTCGTATTCTTCCAGCTTTAATCTCCATCTGACCAGTTTCGAATTTGGTTCTTTGAGGCTCATAAGCCAAGTCAAGGGCTTGTGGTCCGTAATAATCTTGAATCTTCGGCCAAATAGATATGGTCGGAATTATTTCGTGGCCCAAATAATAGCTAGTAACTCCTTCTCAATAGTGGAGTAGTTTGTTTCTGAATCAGTGAGGGTTCTACTAGCGTAGCACGCTGGTCTGTCACTTCCAATGGGGCCTTGTGGGAGCACAGCGCCTATTGCAAAATTGCTGGCGTCTGTGGTAAGGTTGAAGGGCTTTGAAAAGTCTGGGTACTGAAGTACCGGATCATTCATGAGGTTTTGTTTGCTTATGTTGAAGCTATGAATATATCTTTCTGTTACTTCAACAGTTCTGCCCTTTTTTAAAAACTCTGTTAAAGGCTTAACTAGTTTAGCAAGCAAAGAATTGTTATGCTTTTGATTCTTATTAAATTTAGGATAATTTGAAAGTGGATTTGATTTCATATAGGAAATATTTTGCTCTTTAATGCAATAGGATAGAGCTAAGGGTAGAGAATCCGGTCTCATCGCTCGGATCATCGACCCCAAGGGTTCTCTAATCCCCGTTAGAAGAGCATTCAAACACATTTCCGCGTATAGTTCCTTTTTCGCTTTGATTACGGAATTTTCTGTTTCGTGAATTAATATATTGTTATTAAGGGTAGCCTGTATTTCAACTACCTCGCTGTAGAATGTTTCTATATTTTTATTATTTTGCCTAATCGAATGTAGGTCTCTAATTAGTGATGTTTCTGTTCGTTTGTCAGAGTAGGGTAACGTTAAATTGTTCTTTATATCCTCCCAAACAAGAGCAGTGCCGTATCCCGTATAAATTCAAAACTTCGTTTGCTTCCCCTTCAATTTTATTTCGTATTGCACGCATAAGGATTAGGGAGTAGGGTGTACCGTCAATTGCTTTTAAATATTTTAAAATTTCTTCTACATTGTTGAAGAATTCGTGAAGTAGTCTAGGATTTCCATCGAATCATGGAAGATCCGTGATCACATCAGGAATCCTTAATGAATTAAAAATATCGGTGGGCGAAATTGATGCACTCGCGGATGGGGCAAATTGTGCAGGGTTAATATTATTAGTAGCCATTTCACTAATAGACTCGATTTCACTTTCCAAAAATATATTGGGAACACTAATATTTAAATTAATACTTCAATCTTCTTCACTATTTATATTTTAATAGAGCTTAAACTTTTGAATAGCCTATTCATTTTTTTTGGATAGGGCCAAAGGGAAGGTTTCTTTGCAAATTTTTTCATATAGGGAAATAATTATCAAAGAAAAAATAATTCAATATTCGTTTTACATATGTCCAATAATTATTAGGTATTTCATCGTCCTGAGTCCTTTTCGATATGTGTCTAGAGTTGAAACTCTCCGGTCCAACGGTGTGTTGCTGCAACTGGTTTTCCGCCAGAATATGAGATGCTGATGAGGAAACCACTCAAAGCACTTCAAAAACACTCCCGAATATCTCTAATCTTTATTATTATCTCGAAAAAAGTTCGGTAATCCGCCGTATTATTTTCAAAACAATAATTGTATTTTCACTTTCGGTAAACCGCCGTTAGTTAAAAATTATTACAGATTATGTAGATATTAATGGATAGGACCGCACACCTATGTATCCTACCGACTGCGCCAGTTATACTTTTCGGACTTGGATAATCAATAAACTAGTTGGGATGTGGGTTCGACCCTTTCGGTCCACACGATCAACTTCCCAGTATGATGGATGTTGAATATTATGATTGGATATTTTAATAATAAATGAACAATAGGCAATATAGAATATATGCATAATACTGAGAATTTGTCACAATTGTTTATCAATATTTTCGCTAAAATGTCAAACTTAATGTGCGCACTTACAAGATTAGGATGACGAAAATGTATATAAAATTGTTGTATGAATGTTTTTCGGCACCTCAATGAAGTCGATATAGTTTTTAGTTCGCGCGGTATCGTGCAGGTACAAAAATCACTTAAGTCAGTTAAACCAAAAACCCGCTGGACCGAATATTATAAAAATATTTTCAGAATATATTGTCGCTAATACGCTTCGAACGGCACCTCAAGTAAGTCAACATCTTTTGTGGTTCGGGCCATATCGTGCAGGTACAAAAATCACTTACGCCGCTTAAACAAAAAAACGGCTCGACCGAATTTTATGCAAATCTTTTCAGATCATATTTTGGTTAATACTCTTCGAACGGCACGTCAACTAAGCCGATATCTTTTATAGTTCGCGCGATATCGTGCAGGTACAAAAATCACTTAAGTCATTTAAACCCAAAAACCGCTGGACCGAATATTATAAAAATCTTTTCAGATAATATTGTCGCTAATACGCTTCGAACGGCACCTCAAGTAAGTCAATATCTTTCGTGGTTCGGGCGATATCGTGCAGGTACAAAAATCACTTACGTCGCTCAAACAAAAAAACGGCTGGACCGATTTTCATGAAAATCTTTTCAGATCATATTTCGGTTAATACGCTTCGAACAACACCTCAACGAAGCCGATATCAGTTTTGGTTCGCGCGAAATCGTGCACGAAAAAATGACCACATCCGTACGCACTTACACACACACACACATACTTCCTCCCAATTTTTTGCTTAAAATGCTCCTGGTACCTTGAAAGATGAAAATACGTTGAAATTTTCGATTTCGATTTTCGGACCGATTACAATAACTTCCTATACTGGGAAGTTAAAAAAAAACAAACAATTTAAACCGAATATTAATTTATTACTGACTTGTTGTCTATTCAAAAGCTTCTATCAAACTGAATTTATTTCTTAAATCTAATTTCATTAAAACTAGCTTAAAAATAATTTCCCATGCTCGGATTCTGGGTATTCCTAGTCAGCGTGTACAACGCCGGATGCGTGTTGCAATTTAACCCCTTTACCTGAATCGTGGAATCTTGGGGTTGACGACATCTTATATGGTGGAACGTGGAGATGGGGCTAAATGACATCGGTAATTCGCGCTTGAAAAGACAAAGATGCAATTAGTGTGGGCAACCTCTCGTCGCGGCATTTCCTCCATGCAAACGAGTGGTGTCCAGATTGTTGAGAGGCTATTTTAAGGGCGCCTCGACTCGCCCTGTTTAGAGTTAAAGGGAAAGGAGTTTGGGAGTAAAGGATTTTTGAAAATGGGAAACTAACTGTATGTGTGTTTGATGATTAGATGTGTACTTGTGGGTATAAATTTACCTTATCCTTCAAAGTCTGAAGAGTAATTCTATCGGCTTCCGCTGTTGTTGGGAGGGTTGAAGACCCGGCATTGCCATCATTTGACTGCGGTATAGTTTCAGCTTCTTCTTGATCGTTAATTATTACAGATGATAGCACGGTTTCATGGGCCCTTTGATGATGCTTGTGAACGATTAAAGTTGTAAGTGAGTTGCCTAGTGTGGCGAGTATGTGCCAACTCCATCCGTGAATTCTTCTAATTATGTGCAGGTTGATTATTGTATCCACTGAAAACTTTATGGCTCGAATGATGATGAATATGCCAAAATACTAGCGCTAAAGGTTCCAAAGTGCGACAATCCCCACCAGGACCCCTTCAAGTATGCTGTTATTTTCCCAAGATGTTCTGCGGAGAACAAATTTAGTACATCAATATTCCGGGTATCAGTATCATGCCCTAATAGTGTTTGGGTCAAAACGTTCTCGATTGCATGACATTCTGCAGGATACATTATTTGTCTTCGAAGGTTCTGCGTGGATTCTGCTCTGTATATTCCGGATTTTATAAGGGGTGTGTGGTCTTCGTAGTTCTAGGGTACCTCCTTTGATACAATGAGGAATTTAGGCTTTTCCAAGCGATGAATTTCTGGACTTAAACCGTACCAGGTGCCGTGCAGAAGATATCCAGGGCTCATAAGGAGTGAACAAGGTACTTCAGTTCCGTGTTCTTGGATTAAATGAGTAGTAGGTGCCATAAAGTAACTTTTGTTATTGTATTTTACGAGTAGCTCGTTATAGCAGCGTTCTGTTTTGCGAATGCTTGCTTCTACTGGCTGACATTTGACAAGATAAATTAGTTATCCTCGTGGAACCGCAGTAAAGCCGGGTTCTTTGAGTCTCATTAATGCGAATTCAGCAGGATGATACTGAGCTATAGCAAGTTGTGTTTCCAGAACCTGATTTTTCAATTCACATTTTCTCTGTATGATATGTTTGTACATAGATTCCATCTGTGTTTTGATATGGCGTTCAACATATACGAATTTCGAATTTATATAAGTAAACAGATCAAGATTAGCTGTTAGAATTGGTTTTTCAGGGAACCAGTATTCATGTCCTGATTTCACTACGATCACCAGTCTCGGATGTTCTGTTTGGATTTTTTTAACACTTCCAAAGCGAAAACAATATCTCCGCTATGCACTGCATATAGAGTACGGATGTTCACTCCCTTTGTCACAGTTTGGCTTTTTATGGCTAACCCATGTTAGAGAACTTCGTATTGCAGGCTTTCACAGCTCGAGTCCGCGATCATTTCCCAAAAACTCATGCCATACTCTGGGTCGGTTCATGTACCCTTAATGTATGGGCATACGATGTTATTCCGCAACACAGCATGGTTGTCTTCTAGTCGAACGACACTGTCATAATCAGTGATGATGATCTCCAAGGCGTGCATCACTACTACGTTGTCCCATGAGTTGGAACCGAAGGTGTAGGGAACTCCGGCGCAGTTTCCCTTTGCGTCGACGGATCCCGCAATTACTTCTGAATATCGTGAAGACGAATTTGCTTTGATATTGGCTAAAATACGATTATTTTGGAGAAGATAAGTGCCGTGAGTATGAATTCGGAGACAGCTTTCCTTTGTTCCTTCAGAGATGAACGTGCTAATGCCTCCAGGCACTACGGAGAGATGACTGAACATCCCGCAATGGAGAACTGTCTGTAAAACGTAAATCTTACATTGGTAAACATGTATGGAAGCAACCTCGCTCAGTTGTAGAAGTTGAATATCCTCATTGACTTGGTCAACTGGAATGTCTTTAATTTCGCAGTTTCGTGTGTTTAGTAACGAGATTTTTGTTAGATTCATTCTTTCGTGTCCACAATCGTACACAATAAGGTTTTCGGTTGGGAAGATTAGTAGCATACATGTAAATATAACATACGGTATCCAGACCATGACTCTGTCAAGGAATAAGAATTGAAAGTAAATTAATTATAAGGGACAGTGGGGAGTTTTGAAGCATGGGGAGTTGCGAAGCACGGCCATAGATGTGGCTTAGCAGTGATTTTGATAGCTCTTACTTACTGTCAACATTTTTTCACCTAGTAACTCAGTTTTGTACTAGAACTGGTCCCGATAGCACACTTCTTTTGTATCTCTCCTGACAGTGTGTTCATCATTTTGTTAGAAAAGTTTTTTTGAGCATTCGTTTTTGTGGCATTTTTATAAGAATTTTCAAGCGAATCCCCCCTATTAATCTAAGTGGCTACGGTGAGTTATTACAGTTTGTAATCTAAGTAAGTAAGACTAGTGTTGTGGGATATATAACTCACTGAAATTAGGATGGAGTTCCCAAATTCGATGGTAGAGGGGCCAGTTTTGAAATAGGCCTTTTAAATTCCCCAGATGACGTTTTCACTCTTACAACTCTTGTTATGTTATCCTGGCCTGGAAAGATTTCAATTACTCGAGCTAATTTCCAATAAGATGGAGGAGATCCCTCGTCTTTTAGGACCACGAGATCTCCTACCTTAAATTTCTTGTGTCAAAGGACCTTAAATTGTTAGAAACAAATAAGATCATCAATGAAATATAATAATGATTTATTGAATAATTCTAATAATGATTTATTAAATAATTCTCCTGTGGTCTCTCAAAATACGTCTGTCCGGTACGGCTCCTCATAATCGACTGCTAACTATTATTCACGTTCCCATCGGTTGACAGTTACGGCTGTTCCCGGTCGACTGCGAGCACGTTCCCCTTGTGCCGGTTGACACTTGTCAACTTCCTTCCATTTGGGTCGTTGCTGTAAATGATGCAAATACTCTGTTGACCACCTTTTCAAGAAGTCCTGACGTATCTTTTGGATTAATCGCCATCGGGATAAGTATGATATGTTCCTTTCTTCTTGATTATCTTCTGGTAAACTCGGAAGAGGACTCCCCACGAGAAAGTGCCCTGGCGATAGGGGATTTATATCATTGTGATCTGAGGACAGAGCACAAAGCGGCCTTGAATTCATGATTGCTTCTATTTCTGTTAACAGCGTTGTTAATTCTTCAAACGTGAGTAGAATCTGTCCAATTGTTCGTCGTAGATGATGTTTCATTGATTTGACAGCGGCCTCCCATAAGCCCCCAAAATGCGGTGCACGAGGCGGTATGAAATGCCATTCCACTCCTTTATTTGCATATAATTCAGCTGCTATTTGTTGGTAGGATCTGATGAATTTGTCCATTTCTTGATCGAGAATTTTCTTGCTCCCACGAAATTGGTTGCATTGTCGCTAAAGATTTTTTTACTAAGTCCTCGTCGTGAGGAAAATCTGCGTAGGGCGGCCAGAAAACACTCTGAAGTTAAGTCACTTACAAGCTCAAGATGAGTAGCTTTTGTCACAAGGCAGACGAAAACTGCAATATAACAGTACTAGGTGCATTTCTAGTTTTCCTTGTTTTGATTAGTACGAGTCCAGCATAATCAATGCCTGTGCAAGTAAATGGTCGGCAGGGAGTTATTCGATGGGCTGGTAGTTGGCCCATAATGCTAGCTGTCTCTTCCTTTCGCCAGCGAGAACAAGTAGTACATTGATGTATTTTTTGTTTTAAAATGTGTTTTACACGAGGAATCCAATAGGTTTGTCTAAGTGCGTACAAGGCCAGTTGTATTCCTCCATGTAGCGTGTCCTTATGAATGTGCTCAACCAATAGATCTGAGAAAGAGTGAGGTAGAATTATTGGATGTTTTTCCTCGAAAGATAAATCGGAATGTTCTAACCTTCCTCCTACTCTTAGAATGTGTTGATCGCCGAGAAATGGATTTAACGCCAATAGAGAGCTTTTTCGTGGCAATTTTTTGTTTACCTTTAAGAACTCAATTTCACTAGAATACGCTGTCATTTGGATAACTCTTATTAATGTTTGTCTGGCTCTCTGAATTTCATTTGGACCCAGAACAAAATTGGGGTATGCTTTCAGCTTGTGACGCCTATCTATGAACCTACGACAGTAAGCGATGATTCTGAGCGCATGCGTCAGATTAAAGAATTTTTCTATGATATGTTCGCTGATGGAAAATGGAAAACTTTTAATTTTTTCTTCTCCTCTGGATGGTCTTCCGTTAAAGTTGAATGAGGTTCTTTAGGCCATTCACTCTTAGGTTTTCTGAGGTATGAAGGACCGTTCTACCAAAGAAAGTCTTCTTTTAATAATAAGGGGGACACCCCTCGTGAGGCGAGATCCGCAGGGTTACTTTGTGAAGGAACGTGTCTCCAATCTGCATTTCCCGAGCTCTCAATGATTTCGGTTATCCGGTTTGCGACGAATGACTTCCATCGGTGAGGTAGACTGCGAATCCATGATAAAACTATTATCCTTAAGGTAGGACTCGCGCAAAGTCTTGATCAATTTAGATAAAAGGACTGCCCCACACAGTTCCAATCGTGGTAAAGAAATTGTTTTGATAGGAGCAACCTTTGTTTTGAAGATCAAAAGGTGAACTGATGGATCGCTATCACGGGCAAGAACTCGTAAATAAACTGCAGCTGCATATGCCTTTTCCGAACTGTCACAAAATCCATGCAGTTCTACTGTGAATACTGTGTGACTATTTACCCACCGGGGTATACGTAATTGCTCAATATGAGGTAACTCGGTTATAAAGTTTATCCAATCGGATCTAAGATATTCTGGAATTTTTTCATCGCAGTCAGTATGAGTAATCCACAATCTTTGCATAAATATTTTGGCTTGTATAATTATAGGACTCTCCAAGCGGATCAAACAGTTTTGCGATAGTAGATAGAATACGGCGTTTGGTCCAATTATTTTCCTCAGTTAACGCCACCTTATATTGAAATTCATCGGCCTTGGGATCCCAATAGATTCCTAAAGCTTTTAAGACGGTGTCTTCTGCAAATTGCATTTTCAGTGCTTCCTCGGATTTGCTAGTGTTTGGGATGTGTTCTAAGATTCGAGAATCGTTACATGAAAATTTTCGCAGTGGAAAGTGACCTTTTGCTAGTAAGGCGGTGATTTCAGCTTGGAGAGATTTCGCTTCTTCTATGGTGTCTCCTCCTGTTAAGACGTCATCAACATAGAAGTCATTAATGAGACAGCTTGATCCACGGGGAAAATTGGTCCTTTCATCTTCAGCCGACTCTTGCAACGTTCGTATAGCTAAATAGGGGGCACAGTTGACACCGAAAGTGACCGTTTTTAATGCATATTCCTTGTTGGGAGAGTTGAAATGATCTCTCCACAAAATCCGTTGGAACTTAGAGTCATCCAGGTGAATAAATATTTGCCGATACATTTTTTCAATGTCTGCGGTAAAAACGTATCTGTGGTGTCTCCATTTTAAAATAATAAGTGTAATGTCGTGTTGTAACGTGGGGCCCACTAGAAGGTTGTCGTTTAACATTTCCCATTGGAAGATTTGCACGAGGCGTCGAAAATTACCCTTAATTTCGTCGTCGTGCTGGAGAGTTTTATTACTGAATAATACGTTTGATTTGTAGATATTAGCACTTCCACCATATGCCCAGATGTTATATACTCCTTTAATACCTTATTGTATTCCTTGAGTACTTCCTTCCTTTCGTTGTTTCCTTCGGTGGAAAGAAAACGTTTTAAGGCAATGTGCCTGGATTCCCCAAGTTCTGGAGTTCTTTGAACGGTAAACGAACTACATAAGATCCATCAGGGTTGCGACGATGTGTAGTTTTAAAAATTTCTTCACATCTCTGATCATCTGTAGAGGTTTCTTTGGCAGCGAGACTTTTTCAACTTCTCAAAACTTCTTTAACTGATCCTCTATAGAACAGGTGATATTATAGGACCTTACATTCGTAGTTCTGTTAGTGGCTGAGGAAGCTTTGCCTGTCAAAATCCAACCAAATATGGTGTTTTGTGTTACAGGGGTTCCGTGCGGACCCTTTCTCAGACCTTCACATAAAATATGTGGGTAAATGTCAGCCCCGATGATTATATCTACGTCTGCCGGTATATTAAAGTTTGGATCTGCGATATCTATATCTCTTAAGTGTTCCCAGGAGATGTGCGTAGGACGAACTGATGGAAGCAGATCTGTCAAAGTATCTAAAATAAAAGCTGACGTCGGAATTCTAGAAGGGACCTTGGTTGCAACAATAATTAAATTTGCAGTTCGAGTTGCTCTGGCTGCTTCTTTTCCTCCAACACATGTAACTATGATTGGAGCAGATTGGGTTTGTAAATTTAACTGCAATACCATTGCAGATGTAACGAATGATGTTTGGGAGCCAGGGTCAATTAACGCACGCGCCTTAATGACTCCATTAGGTCCCTCAATCCCCACTTCAGCTGTTGCTAATAAGACTGCATGCTTGTCGTTAATGAAATGAGCGGCGACCCTAGCAGCGCCTTCTGACATATTTTTATCTTCAGCTCTGTACTCGACTTTCGATCTTTCTCCAGTCAGTTGTGAGCTTACATTTTGTTTGGAGTTTTGGCTAGCTGTTGGCAAATGCAGTAGCGTGTGATGTTTCCCACTTCATTTACCACATCGAGATTTGCTAAGGCATTTCTTGATAGTGTGAAATTCCCCTAGGCAATTAAGGCAGTAACCTTTGGCTTTAGCAATTCGCACAAGCTCTGGTGGATCATTGCGTAGAAAGCTGTTGCTGAATGTTCTAACGGAATGTTTTTCTTGGCAGACCTTACATGCGGTTTCACTAATATGGAGGCTTTGTACGTTGATATTCCCCTTTTCTTTGCTCTTATGGGGAGGATTTTCTTTCATTCGTACTTCACTTAGAGCTTCTAGTGTGCGAAATCTAATTTCGAGAAAGCTCTTCAGGGTTTCCCATGTAGGGTAATCGCTTGTGTCGGAGATTTTCTCCTCCCAAGCCTTGTGAGTTTCTGCCGGAAGCTTTTGCGTCATCAAATGAATAATAAGGGGACTCCATTCAGCAACAGATACCTCCAGGTTACTTAATGAGGTCAAACATTCGGTCTTAGTGTCGATCATTGCTAACCCAGTCAGCATAATTGCCCGAGAATTTAGGAAGTGTTATAGTTGGCAATTGTACAAGGGGGGTTGAAGAATTTGTTTT
The DNA here is from genome assembly GCA_949987705.1 of Thereva unica. Classification (NCBI taxonomy): domain Eukaryota; kingdom Metazoa; phylum Arthropoda; class Insecta; order Diptera; family Therevidae; genus Thereva; species Thereva unica. The sequence goes on from OX465281.1 coordinate 134,618,716, forward strand.
TGTAGGATTTTGCTCACCAATTTCCTTATGAGATTTTTCAAAAGTTCTCAATTTATCAACTAGCTCACCTTTGAAATAAAAAAAAGTTCTTCGTACATATTGTAAAGATTTTCCTTGAAATAGGATTTATCGCCGTTTTGATCCGTTCTCAGCGATGTCAAGGATCGATCGGTAGTGGAGAACTTTTCCCACAGTTCATGCCAGCCATTGACACGTCCGAGATAATAACCGTGAGTTCTCTTTCCTATCGCGGTTTTCCTCGTATTACTGGCAAATTTGGTCGTTTGCTCCATTAGCGATAATTGGAGCTTTACGAGCGCATTAAATGAAGATTCATTTTCCGAGGGCCCGGGTCTTACGTTCGAATTTGTTCCTTCCATTTTGATAAATTTACGCGACCACAAGAAATATAGATTAAGATCAACACTTCACTTCAGGGACACACAGTACACTTAGATATATACGATTGTAGTAGATAAGAAAAAGGGATAGGTACTTAAAATTGGTTTTTTCACTAAAGCTCTTCTCCTAGGGATGTACTGGGCTGATAGCTGCCTAAATATGATGGTACGGGCTACTGGATAAAGTTTTACTTGATGATTGTAATGTTGCACTCTCTTTAACCACCTCACACTGGTAATTAAATAGAAAATCCGGCTCGAAAGACCATGAAATAGTTAGTGGGATTTTCTATTTAAACAACAACAACAATTAATACCAACAATAATTTCAACTTTATTTCAACAATAAAAACTTATATTATCACTTCAACAATAATTTAAAACCAAATAATAATTTAATCAAACAATCAAAACTTTACTTTACTTTAATAACGTTTGTTGAAAATTAATATCCCACCAAAAAAACATTAAAAATGTGAATTAGAAGTTCGTGGGCGCGGAAATTATTTATTGGGACAGTTTAAAACACACTTATTACAAAAAGAAGTGATATGATGAAATAATTAAACACGGGCATTTACATGTCGAGGGGGTTGTGAAGAAAATGTTAATCCGCCCTCTTGAGATGACCGCCATGGATCTAACCAGATATTGAGTATATTATATAGCTTATGGTATTCTACTTATGATACCTTTTCAATTGATATCTATGTCGAGGTGGTGGTGAAGAAATGGTAGTCCGCCCTCTTGAGACGGCCGCCATGGATATAAAGACATAGCTTATTGTATTCTACTTATCATATCCTCTCATTTGATACCCATGTCGACGGGGTTGTGAAGAAAATGGTAATGCGTCCTCTTGAGGTAGCCTCGATGGATCTAACTATTTATTGAGTATACTATGTTGCTTATTGTATTCTACTTATCATACTCTTTCAATTGATACCTATGTCGAGGTGGTGGTGAAGAAATGGTAGTCCGCCCTCTTGAGACGGCCGCCATGGAGATAAAGACATAGCTTATTGTATTCTACTTATCATACCCTTTCATTTGATACCCAGTGCGAGGGGGTTGTGAAGAAAATGGTAATCCGCCCTCTTGAGATGATCGCCATGGATCTAACCAGATATTGAGTATATTATATCGCTTATGATCTTCTACTTATAATACCCTTTAAATTGATACCTATGTCGAGGTGGTGGTGAAGAAATGGTAGTCCGCCCTCTTGAGACGGCCGCCATGGATATAAAGACATAGCTTATTGTATTCTACTTATCATACCCTTTCATTTGATACCCATGTCAAGGGGGTTGTGAAGAAAATGGAAATCCGCCCTTTGGAGATGACAGCCATGGATCTAAGCAGATATTGAGTAAAAACAGTAACCGCAACGTGCGGACGTCTTCACCTAAAGTGCATTAAGTGTACCGTGTTTTCTTGCCTTGTCCTAAAATTTGACCATAGTTTTAATTTTCCGCCTTTTCCCTCGGTGTATTAAAGCAGTCATGGTGCCGATCATAGTGCCGTTTCCCATAATAAACTAATTGTTGTGATAATCTTTTATTCTTATTCAGAATAATTCATTCTTGGTACAAGACTTGGACTTTGAACTTTCCACGAGACACGAAGCACTTCCAAAATGAATACGTGCAGAAAAAGTACATGCTCCGCCGTTAACGACTGAATGGATAGCATGCAATGGGATCTGTGACAGCGTTTTTCATGCTTCGTGCGTTGGTCTCTCCCGCTCTGCACTCAAGTACATATCCGAGTACAAAAAAGCTTTCAAGTTTTACTGCATGGACTGCAAATCAATCCACTTATCGCACATATTGTTACCCATCAAGTCTAATAACAATAATATTATGAACTTGACTGAGTCTGTTGGATATCTAAAAACCGACATCGACGCTTGCAGCGCTAAAGTTTTTAATACTGACAAAAAAACTCAGTTGCTAATTAATAACGTGGATGAGCTTTCGTGTACTATCGATCGAGTCGATAGTAATTATTTAGATCATTCAAATAAACTTGAAAGCTTTAAATCTAAACTGGAGAATATACCAACACATGAAGATAGTGCCAAATTAAGAAAAGATATGATGGAGGAGCTACTTCAATTTATTAAATTCGAGCTGAATATGGTAAATTCAGCCATAAAGAAAATAAAACTAAGCTCAGAAAGCCTAAATACCTGCTCGCACAGCAACAGCAAATTTTCTGATTTCTTCCGGAAAATCTCCAACTATTTGGTCAGATTTTACACTTTCGAAGACTCTCTTGCAGCGTTGGACAAGGAATTATCGACGTATTTTGATCAAATTCTTGAAACCAAATTGGCGAGCTTAAGGTTTTTATCCAAGGTTGACGAGGAGCCGGGACTGATCACCAATGAAGATGTTGCGGCAAAGAACCCAGTCCTGAACGAGCAGACAATCTCTCTTTCACACGAATTAGAGGGAGCTTTCAACGATAGGACTGAAAATACGAGCAGCAATTATGGGAGTAACTTCACTCTAGGCCCTCCTAATCTCTACAACCAGAGTCTTTCTATCTCTTCCGGCCCATCTTACTATTTACCCCCGCTCCACTTACCTACTACCATATCGAAACTTGGAGCAACATGGTCAGTAGAAGATTGGGACAGAAGGTTAAAAAAAATTGACGCAGCAAACAAGGCACATAGCATAGCGCGCAAGAAGGATTCAAAAAAACTGCGGCGAGGCGTTACTACGTCACTTCTCGACAAGGAAATATCAACAACTTACTTCCTCAAAATAGCCCCTAAATACGCTGATCCAGCTTGGATAAGGAAACTTTTCGAAGATCACTTCTCCATAACTCTACTGGATTGTGAATTAGTATCCCCTCGGAAAATGAAGTCAAAACAACTCAGGTAGTAATAGTAAAGTAGTTTTGCCTTCTAAATATGATTGGCTGTTCCTGAGCTCAAAATCGGGCGTCTTCAGATGGAGAAATCTCACCCTCAACCCTTGGACCAATAAAAGTAGTAGGAGTAAGCAAGTTAGATCTAAGATAAGTAGTTCCAACAATAGATCTAAGGTAAACAGTCCCCCTACTACATATCCGGTCTTACTAAACCTATGTTAAATTCTAATTTAGATGTAAGCTCCAATAGTAACAGACTAACAACACCCGCAATACCTTCTAAAAATTCTTCTGCCCACTTTAAATCCAACATTATATCTTCTAATGTCCCTATAAAAATAAATAGCCGTGATCCATTGACTATCCAAATTTCTCCCGCAATCACATTATCGTTGGCGGTCGCTCTTACTCTGATATCAACGAAATTCCCTTGAGCAGTCCAGTTATCTCTAAAGCCTCGGCCACGATACGAGCGGCGAGCGGCTAGCGGTGAGCGGCAGAGCGGCACAGCGGCGATTCTGAGCTTTATGTTTGTATAGTTTTATATGGAAAACGCTTGAATCCGGCCACGATACGAGCGGCGAGCGGTGAGCGGCAGAGCGGCAATACTGAAGTGCCGCTCGCCGCTAAGCCGAGACATTAAATTTTTTTGGTGCCGCTCGCCGCTCTGTTATTATTTTGTTATAGCAATGGAAAAAAAGTGTAAAAAAATATTGTAAAAGATGGCTTATCTTGCCCAGAATGTAATTAAAGGTTTCAATTGACATTCTCGTGTATTCGAAAACACGAATTTTATCTTTTCTTAACCCGAAAGATGGATGGTGATATTCACCAAACCTTCTTCTTCGCTCGTTAATGGGATGAACTCCATATTTCCTATTATAAATTAATTTATTGAGAATACGCCTTTTCAACAAAATATTATCACTTAAACTTCATACTTTTAGCATATCTTCCGGAGATAGCTTTTCTACTACTGAACAAGTCGAATCGCCGCTCGTATCCTGGCCACCACCGCTCTGCCGCTCGCCGCTCACCGCTCACCGCTCGCCGCTGGCCGCTCGTATCGTGGCCGAGGCTTAATCCTCCACCACCCCAGCCTGCGGGTGGAGAAAGCACACTGGTGCCTTCTGTGAGCGGTAGCACCAATATCGCCGCAACCAATCCCCCCTTCTTGAATCCACTACAGCCTCCAGTCGTAAAAAATACCTTAATTTCCGCAGATTCGATTGATGGACGTTATTTGTTGTCTCGTCTAAGAGAAAGTAGGGTCTTCGATAATGTAAGGCTGTTCCTCGCTTATATGCACGACAAACCCGATTCCACCTGCATATATGGCAAAACCAGGACAAGCCTCATGATTTCGATTCAGCAAGAAGGTCTTCCTACAGATTACAATACTCTGCTCAACATGTACACAAAGTATTATGAGCAGTACCAAATAACATCCCAACAAGTAAAAAGGGATCTCTCCAGTTATGCTTCGCACGTAAGATCTCTACATGTATCACAGCTCCAAAAAAGCCGCGATGAAATGCGTAGATATTATCGTCCCTAACTAATTAATTCTCCAACCCAATCTCGACTCCTCACTCTAAACCAAGCCAACTGGAAGATATAAGACTCTTCTATCACAACTGCGGTGGTTTGAGAGGCAAGGTGAATAATCTCTTTGTTGGCGCAAATTCGTGCCAGTTTAATATACTCGTGTTCACCGAAACATGGTTGAATGAGACTTTCCTAAATGAGGAGATCCTAGACTGCAGCTGGACTATCTATAGATGCGACAGAGACTACAATTCCTCCGGTCTAACAAGAGGAGGAGGAGTCCTAATAGCAGTCAGAGACCCCTTAAACAGTGAACTCATAACTACTAACGGTTCACAGTTTTTTGAAAACATCTTCATACGTGTCAAATCCGGCAAGAAACGCGTATTTATCGGTTCATTTTATATCCCCCCAAAAGCTGACGAACCTATATATGACGTACTACTACATATCTTAGAAGAAGTCAATAAGACTCTTTGCAGAAACGACGACATATTCGTCTTAGAGGATTTCAACCGTCCAAATATTTCTTTTATCCCTGACGAGGAGGATAAACTTCTTCCTATCAATGTTATAAATCCTATCAATATAAAGCTTATCGACACCTTTTACTCCAATGATTTACATCAAATTATCAGTCAACCAAATTCTTATGGTAATTGGTTAGATCTAATATTCACTAATTGTTATGAAAAGGTGAAAATTCTACCTGCTTCCGAAGAGGAGAACCTATTCAGTAATTCTGTTCACCACTCTGCGTGGGTCTTGGAACTCAATTCTTCAATCCCCAAACACCACACAACATACAACAATACTGTTAAGATTGACTGTCATTCCCTCTGTATCTCATCTTTAACAGGTCATTACCGTTAGGAAAGTTTCCTACGTTGGGGAAGAAATCCTACCTCATACCAATCCATAAGGCGTCTGATAAGCATTTAGTGGATAACTACAGAGGTATTGCTATTTTATCAACAATCCCCAAACTATTCGAAAAACTCATCGACGACAAAATTTCCCCTTTAATCGACCCACACTTAAATGAACAACAACACGGCTTCAGAAAAGGGCGTTCGACCACTTCAAACCTCATGGTCTTAATCTCCGAACTCCTCTGTATCATGGAGAAGGGCTATCAAATCGATGCTATTTACACTGATTTCAGCAAGGCCTTTGATAAGGTAGATCATCATATTTTACTTGTTAAACTCTCAAAATTTGGAATAACAGGTTCTGCTCTTGAATGGTTAAGATCATATCTCAACGGAAGAACACAGGTTATCAGATTTCAAGGATTCCTTTCAAAGGAAATCGATGTAACTTCCGGGGTTCCTCAGGGCAGTCATCTTGGCCCTCTCCTGTTCAATATATTCATCGCTGACCTCTCCAAGAAATTAGAGAATAGCCCGCATCTCTTTTACGCGGACGATCTCAAAATATATATTGTCATTAAGTCCCAAACCGACGTATCCTTTATTCAGTCGAATCTCAATGCATTACAAGACTGGTGCACCACTAATAAGTTGCATCTTAACATCAACAAATGTCAAGCAATTACCTTCTCTCGTAAACATAACACACAGCAGTATTATTATCATCTCAACGACACGATGTTGAATCAAGTCGATCACATTGTCGATCTAGGTGTCGTTCTGGACAAAAAACTTAATTTTAATTTGCACTATGATAATATTACTGCCAGAGCCAACAAACTTCTTGGCTTTTTAAAGAGAAGAGCTAAAGAATTCGACAACATTTGGGTCACAAAAACTCTTTTCTGTTCTCTAGTCCGCCCTATCCTGGAATATGCATGTCTCATCTGGGATCCCATATTTCTCATAAGTAGCAACAGGATGGAATCAATTCAAAAGAAGTTTATCCTCTTTTGCTCTGAGAAGTCGACACGATCCGCGAGACTTTCTAAGCCTACCACCCTACAAGGAGAGGCTCAAAGTGTTGGACCTCTTGCCACTCTCTTTTAGGAGAAAATTTCTTATCGCGCCTCTCACCTAAGAAGTCCGGCAACCTTAAAATGCAGTCTTTGTCGGATATGATCAAGTTCAATGAAGATACCCGACTTACAAGACATACGAAACTGCTCAAGGCATACCCACATCGGACCGAGTATGCAAGGAATGAGCCCGTTAACAGATGATGCGGGGTCTTCAACAATTATAGATCATGTTACTCCCCTTCAATAGATAAAGCATCCTATAAAAAAAGACTTAAATCCTTCCTCAGTAAGAATTCGCGAAGTGGCCCCTCATATTTTCGAGTTTGAAATAAATTATTGAAATGAATGGTTTTTGTTAGCCCTAAGTGTCAATAACAACGTGGTAAAATAATTTTTTTATATTGCAAATAATAACAATGTTATTAACAAATTAAGTTTTTTGTACTTTTTTCTTCAAAAAATCATATTTTGGGTTCTTTTTAACAGAAGTGGCTAAAATTTACACTAAGAATGTAAAAAAGGCTGAACTTTGAGATACAAAAAGAAAAACCAAAAAAAAAAAATGATTGTTAATAGGTACACTTTCATAAACAAATTAAAAATTTCTCATGTTCTTGAACTCATATCGACTTCGTTTAAAAACAGTATCAAAGTACATTTACTTATGCTCATGCTACTGAAATAAAATTTTTGTTACCTCTTAAACTTTTTGTATAAAACGATATTTTGTACGACGCTGCAAGCCTAAACTAAATAAAACACACCTTTTCCATTGCAACTAAATGAGAAAAAAGACAAAAATTTCCTGGAATTGAGCAATGAGCCTAAATAAATGTACTTTGATACTGTTTTTAAACGAAGTCGATATGAGTTCAAGAACATGAGAAATTTTTAATTTGTTTATGAAAGTGTACCTATTTTTTATTAACAATCATTTTTTTTTTGGTTTTTCTTTTTTTATCTCAAAGTTCAGCCTTTTTTACATTCTTAGGGTAAATTTCAGCCACTTCTGTTAAAAAGAACCCAAAATATGATTTTTTGAAGAAAAAAGTACAAAAAACTTAATTTGTTAATAACATTGTTATTATTTGCAATATAAAAAAATTATTTTACCACGTTGTTATTGACACTTAGGGCTAACAAAAATCATTCATTTCAATAATTTATTTCAAACTCGAAAATATGGGGGGCCACTTCACGAATTCTTACTCTCCTGACAACCTAATTACAAACTCTCCCTAGAATTAACTAATTATATATGCCAGTGTTTATCTATACGAACTTTCTGTGTATTTAGTTTGAGTTTGCCTTGTTTGGCAAATAAATAAATAAATATATTCTAGTTTTGATACCCTTTCAATTGATACCTATGTCGAGGTGGTGGTGCAGAAATGGTAGTCCGCCCTCTTGAGACGGCCGCCATGGATATAAAGACATAGCTTATTGTATTCTACTTATCATACCCTTTCATTTGATACCCATGTCGAGGGGGTTGTGAAGAAAATGGTAATGCGTCCTCTTGAGGTGGCCTCGGTGGATTTAACTATTTATTGAGAATACTATATTGCTTATTGTATTCTACTTATCATACCCTTTCATTTGATACCCATGTCGAGGGGTTGTGAAGAAAATGGTAATCCGCCCTCTTGAGATGACCGCCATGGATCTAACCAGATATTCTTTGTCTTTGTGCCCCTTTAATCCCTCATGGGACATAGGGCGGAAACAGTTGCCCTCCAGCGGACTCTGTTTTGCGCGACAGCTCTCAGCTCTGACCAGGATCTCCCAGTTGTTGCGGCCTCTGCTAGTAGGGTCCTCCTCCACGTTGTTCTAGGTCTTCCAACTCGACGGGATCCTTGCGGGTTCCAGTCAAGGGCCTGTTTGGCTAGGTTTTCGTTATCGCGTCGCAAGGTGTGGCCAACCCAATTCCATTTCCTTCGCCTGATTTGGTCGTCTATCCTTTCTTGGCCGGCACGGCGCCATAGCTCTTCATTTGAAATTCTATCTTGCCAGCGGATTTTTAGGATACGACGCAGGCATCTGTTGATGAAGACTTGTAGGCGCCCTGTGATGAATTGGGTGACTTTCCATGTTTCGCAACCGTACAAAAGAACTGCCTTAACGTTGGAGTTGAACAGCCGCAATTTGGTGTTAGTTGAGATCTCCGTTGATCTCCATATGCGGAACAGGCATGCATATGCGCCTCGTGCTTTATTTATTCTGGAACTGACGTCTTCTTCTGTACCGCCATTTTCGGTAATAATGCTACCGAGGTAGCAGAATTTATCTACCAGTTCCACGTCACGGTTATTCAGCGCAGTTCGTTCAAGTGTGTTTGCATTTATCCGCATTTCTTTGGTTTTGTTCGGATTCAGCCTTAAGCCTGCTAGACTACTTTCTGTTGCCAAATTGTTTAACATGTTTTTTAGCTCCTGATGTCTGTGGGCCAGCAAACAGATATCATCCGCGTAGTCGAGGTCCTTAAGGCGGTCTAGCAAACCCCATTGTATGCCGCCTGTTCTATTATCTAGAGCGTCGACAAGGATGTCATTTATTACTATAAGAAATAGTAATGGCGAAAGTAGGCATCCTTGTCGTACTCCTGAGCTCACCTCAAAGCTGTCGGATAATTTTCCATTATGGAGAACTCTGCATTTGGAATTGTTGTAAAGGGCTTTTATCAATTCTATTATTTTATCAGGCAGTCCACGTCGCCGTAATGCCTGCCATATAAAGCTCTGCCATAACCAGATATTGAGTATATTATATCGCTTATGGTCTACTACTTATGATACCCTTTTAATTGATTCCTATGTCGAGGTGGTGGTGAAGAAATGGTAGTCCGCCCTCTTGAGACGGCCGCCATGGATATAAAGACATAGCTTATTGTATTTTACTTATCATACCCTTTCATTTGATACCCATGTCGAGGGGGTTGTGAAGGAAATGGTAATCCGCCCTCTTGAGATGACCGCCGTGGATCTAACCAGATATTGAGTAAACTATATTGCTTACTGTCTTCTACTTAAGATACCCTTTCAATTGATACCTATGACGAGGTGGTGGTGAATAAATGGTAGTCTGCCCTCTTGAGACGGCCGCAATGATAAAGACATAGCTTATTGTATTCTACTTATCATACCCTTTCATTTGATTGTCCAGGGGGTTGTGAAGAAAATGGTAATGCGTCCTCTTGAGGTGGTCTCGGTGGATCTAACTATTTATTGAGTATACTATATTGCTTATTGCATTCTACTTATCATACCTTTTCATTTGATACCCATGTCGAGGGGGTTGTGAAGAAAATGGTAATCCGCCCTCTGGAGATGACAGCCATGGATCTAACCAGATATTGAGTATATTATATCGCTTATGGTATTCTACTTTTAATACCCTTTCAATTGATACCTATGTCGAGGTGGTGGTAAAGAAATGGTATTCCGCCCTCTTGAGACGGCCGCCATGGATATAAAAACATAGCTTATTGTATTCTACTTATCATACCGTTTCATTTGATACCCATGTCGAGGGGGTTGTGAAGAAAATGGTAATCCGCCCTCTTGAGACGCGTACCATGCGTACACTTTTTGTTAATCATCGAAATGATAGGGAATGCTATATGACATCAACAGTGCTGGATTTGACTAACTTGTAACGAATATGTCATATTTTTAGAAATAAATTACGATTACGAACTCGGCATTCGGTATTTCAAAATTTTACTGTACATTCGTACTGTGAACTACATGTTTTTTATAGTACCTAACGCAATCTGATACCATAGTTGCGACTAACCACTTTAAATGAATACATTTTGTTAATCATCTAATGCCATCTCGCATCAACAGTTCGAGTAAACACTTTTCGACTAACTAGTAGCACCACCTCATTTATTGAGCAATTGAAATTACTTAGAGCGCCAGCTGACAGAATAATTTTGAGTACGCACTTTTTTTTACTGAAGGAGAAGAAAAAAGTTCGATTGAACATGTAAACCAGTAGGGATGTGGGTTCGACCGGTTCGGTCCACACGATCAACTTCCCAGTATGACGGATGTTGAATATTATGATTGGATATTTTAATAATAAATGAACAATAGCCAATATAGAATATATGTATGTATAATACTGAGAATTTGTCACAATTGTTTATCAATATTTTCGCTAAAATGTCAAACTAAATGTGCGCAATTACAAGATTAGGATGACGAAAATGTATATAAAATTGATGTGTTAATGTTTTTCGGCATCTCAATGAAGTCGATATAGTTTTTAGTTCGAGCGGTATCGTGCAGGTACAAAAATCACTTAAGTCATTTAAACCAAAAAACCGCTGGACGGAATATTATAAAAATCTTTTCAGATTATATTGTCGCTAATACGTTTCGAACGGCACCTCAAGTAAGTCAATATCTTTTGTGGTTCGGGCCATATCGTGCAGGTACAAAAATCACTTAAGCCGCTTATACAAAAAAACGGCTCGACCGAATTTTATAAAAATCTTTTCAGATCATATTTTGGTTAATACTCTTCGAACGGCACGTCAACTAAGTCAATATCTTTTATACAGTGAAACCTGTTTAAGTGGGCCCTGGATATGTGAGAAACCTCTGCTACTGATAATTACAATGAGGTCCCGACACTTTCGCATCGAAATATCTAGAGTTAACCCTTCTAGCACAGAAGGCGCACTTTTCAGCTAAGCATGAAAATCTATACATACACACACATACATATATATATATAATACATATATATATATAATATATATGTATATATACATATATAGAGTTTCCCTTCTAACACAGAAGGCGCACTTCCCAGCAGGGCTGAGAAATATTTACCACTGCTGTGGCTCAGCTGAGACATGCAAACATAAAATATTAAAAACATAAAAGATCAAAAACATCAAAAAGAGAAGCATGCAAAACTAAAAAGGGAATGAGGCACGCAGAGAGTCACGCCACATTGAGAAGTGTCCTTTTAAGGACAACTTCACTGCTTAGCAAGCTAAACACACTCCTATTGTTGTTAGTATTTATAAGCATGCGATTAACGGGTTCGAACATGCCATAATTGGTGTTAGAGGAATTGATGTGCAAGAGAGGTTCACCTCTCAGCTTGTAGTTATTCACTCTAAATGACGCGCGGTTTCTTAAGAAACCAGAGTCCACCTTGTCATTCATCAGTCGATGAACGAATATAACGTCAACGACCTCACGGCGCTTATGGACGGAGCTTAAGTTGAGTAATTTAAGTCTGTTCTCATAAGGCGGAAGAGCGAGTGGGTCATCCCACGGGAGGTGGCTGAGTGCAAACCGGACAAACTTCCTTTGAACCGATTCGATTCTACTAACATGGGAGGAGTAGTAAGGAGACCATACCTGGGAAGCGTAGTCAAGCAAAGGCCTAACCAAAGATACGTACAGGTGTTTAGTGACGAGGGGGTTGTTAAACTCTTTGGACCATCTTTTTATAAATCCCCGGACTGAATTGCCCTTGGAGGAGATATAATTGATGTGGGTGGAGAAATCCAACTTACTTTCTAACCTAACCCCAAGATCGATTACAGATTCAGTACGGGAGACCTTGTTGTCAAGGAAAGTATAGTCATAAGTTATAACACCACGTTTCCTACAAAAAGTCATGATCTCGCATTTACTAATATTAAGCACAAGGTTGTTGTTGGAACACCAAGAATAGAAGGTGTTTAGATCTGCTTGCAGAAGTTTGCAATCTTCAATACTCCTTATGTGGCGATACAGTTTGATGTCATCAGCGTAAATAAGGATTTTACAGTGCCTTAGCAGTGTAACAATATCGTCAATTGATAAAATAAAAAGAAGAGGGCCAAGATGACTGCCTTGCGGGACTCCAGAGGACGCTTCTATATTCTTCGATTTGACACCACGGAATAGAACCTGGTAGGTTCTCTCGGCTAAGTACGACTGGAGCCAATCCACAAGGGCATGCGGAAAGCCTAATTTCTTTAGTTTAAGAACTATAATAGAGTGGGAGAGCTTGTCGAAAGCCTTACTAAAATCTGTATAGACACAGTCAGTTTGGCAGCCAGTGACAAAGCCTCTAATTGTGTGTGAAGAGAACTCCAGTAAATTAGTAGTAGTGGAACGGGTTGCAAGAAAACCGTGTTGGTTTGTTGAGATAAGCCTCTTGCAGATAGGGGCGATAGCAGAATAAATAATAGATTCGAAGAGTTTTGGTATAGATGATAACTTCGCAATTGGCCTATAATTAGATATTTCGTTTTTACAGCCTTTCTTATGGACAGGTATTATAAAAGAGTTCTTCCATAACATTGGGAAGCGCCCTTTATTTAGGGATTTTTGAAATAAACATAGAAGAGGAGACAGTAGGGCCCCTGCACAGGATTTAAGAACATCTTGTGGAAGTTCATTTATATGTTTCGAGATATCATCCCTGGTTATAGACAGGGAAAAGTTTTGAGCCGTTTGGATTGCATTGATATGTCGAAAATTGTCTTGATCTGGAATACAGGGGACGAGAAAGATTTGAGGAAGAACGATGCAAAATTTTCACAAATTTCGGCTGAATTAGAACTAAGGGAGTTCTCGTATTGCATGGTGTAAGGGTAATTATCAACTTTTTTCTTTGTGTTGATAAATTGAAAGAATGCTCTGGGATCACCATACACTTTACCTTCCATGTTTCTGAGGTACTCTTTATAGAGGGTTTCGGAGAGAGCATGAAATTGGTCATAGCAATTGAGAAATGCATCGAAACTCGCAGTGTCTTTCTTCTTCAGGTAGGTTTTCCAGAGTTTATTCTTTAGGTTTTTGGTGCGTCTCAACTCGTTGTTGTACCACGGTGGGGATGATCTGGACGATTTTAACGGCTCGATAGGTACACAGGATGCGAAAGTTTCATACAGGACGGAGTAAAATCTGGCTACATCGACATCCAACTCATTAGGTGAGAGCAGCCAATTGAAATCGACCGAAGTGAGCATGGATGACAGTTCCTCAAGGTTGGCTTTTTTAAAGTTAAAGGTAAAGGTTGACTCCTCTGGGATTGGCTTATTGTTAAAGACAGAACAATAGCTAAGTAGGAGAGGAGGGTGATAATTATCGACAGGTGACAAGACAATTGAGCTAGGCTCAACATTCATGTTGTCTGAGTCGGAAAAGAATACAAGATCTAACCGCCTTCCTAAAATATTATTCACACCGCTCATTTGGCACAAGCCGCAGGAAAATAAGGAATTCAGAAAGCTGGATTCCCTAGAGTTAAGGTTGTTTCCAGGAAGGTAGTTATCGTCATCATCGCAAGATACCCATTTCACATTGGGTAAGTTAAAATCACCTACAAGTAGGAGTTCATCTTTGGAATCCATCATATCTTGGATATGATTTATGCAAGTGATTAGAATATCATAGAGATTTTGACCTCTATCGTCAAGAGTGCTGAACATATCTGGTGGGATGTAACAGCAGATTAAAAATAAGTTGTTATGAACAAGGGAGACTTTGAGAGCGAGGACCTCAATGTCTAAAGTGTTGGAAAAATCAGGAAGCGTTATTAAGCAACAGTTGAGAAGGTTACTACATGCAAGTAGTACACCACCTCC